>CAJNOP010003465.1:0-13008 GCA_905250075.1 Rotaria sp. Silwood1 | reverse complement strand
CCCGAAGGGTTTATGAAAGTGCAACGTATAGCAAACCCTTGCCAAGGTTTATGAAAAAAAGGGTTTATGAGAGGGTAGATTACGTCCATAAACCTAAAAAGGGTTTATGCCGTGGTCATAAACCCTTTTTGAGGGTTTATTATTCTACGCCCATTTTTTTCAGTGTAGATGGTGTACTTGGGTCCTTATAGTGCTATCATAAAAGAGGTACTTGAGTTCTTATATGGCTACCCCATGAGAGATACTTAGGTCCTCATATGGCTATCCTAGTGGGGCACTTGGGTCTCAAGAGCTATACTATAGGGATACCCCCTACACTGTAAAAAAAAATCGTAGAATAAAAAACGAATAAAGGGTTTATGAAAGTGCAACGTGTAGCAAACCCTTTTCAACCGTTTATCAACGAGTCATAAACCCTGTTATAAACCCTCTAAAAAGGGTTTAATACGGAGTTTATTAACGTTAAATATTATTTCTGGAAGGTTTATTGAAGGGTTGATAAGATTCATAAATCCTTAAAGGGATTGCGACACGTTGCACTTTCATAAACCCCTGAAACGGGTTGATAATTAACATAAACGTTCTTATAAAACCTTCGAAACTCAGTCTGAAAAGGGTTGATTAAAATACTATACCCGTGAGCCCCTCTCAGAAACGATATTGGAAAGCGTTTATGGGCATCATGAATGGTCGACGGCGTTTGTGATAGGGTATATGAAACCGATTATTAACCCCATCAACTGCCTCAAGGGTTTATGATAAGGTATATGAAACCGATTCTGAACCTCATTAACCGCTCCAAGGGTTTATGATAAGGTATATGAAACCGATTCTGAACCTCATTAACCACTCCAAGGGTTTATGATAAGGTATATGAAACCGATTCTGAACTTCATCAACTGCCTCAAGGGTTTATGATAAGGTATATGAAACCGATTCTGAACCTCATCAACCGCTCCAAGGGTTTATGATAAGGTATATGAAATCGATTCTGAACTTCATCAACTGCCTCAAGGGTTTATGATAAGGTATGTGAAAGCGATTCTTAGCCTCAAATATCGCTGTCAGGTTGAATGTTAGGATATATAGAGTGATTCAAGAGTACCACGAACTGTCTTCAGCGGTCGGAGAATGATTGAATAGATGCTTTTTTCACCTTGATCGATGGGCGACACATGTCTATGAAAACAGATATGCAGAATTAATTTGTAGTTTTCATAATTGTATGTATCTAACCCTCGCTATCTATAGCATTTCATAATAATTAACAAGGGGATGGTAGAGTCCCAGAGGCTGGAAGAAACCACATCCGTTATTTTCTCTGCGTTTTGAGCTTCCTATTTGACGAAACTCTTACTCGATCATGTCTTAGAATCCAATATTGACTAACTAAGAAACGAGCGAAACTAGAAAACCTGAAGATAATTCGATCGAGAATCAAAATCTAGCATGATCAATACAGATAAAAATCAAGATGATTAAAAGGAATCGTACGAATCTCTTTCTAGCAGTGAGTAATCAATACAAACAGGATAGGTAAATCACCATAAACTGAGGAGTACGTAACTTGGAGGAATGATTTTAAGTGGTTGCTTCAGATGAATTCTCTGTGATGTCACACGAAAACATTTACTCACTTTAATTGATGTTGATCGTTTACCATGTTCTCACATAAAATATTAAGCAAATAGCATTTGAAGTTCAGCACATTCTGTATTCACTTTGAAGATTTTGTTTGACAAAATCTAAACAAAAAAGCATGAGTTATTAATAGATGACGATTTCCTCTTCAAAAAACTCTGATTAAATTGAAAACTTACTATAAATCAGTACATTGTGACTACCAATTGACAACAATCACTGACGTAAATTATGAAACACATCTAAAAGTTCAAAGTAATTGCCACTCACCCATACGTGAAACCTTTCTATTGAATCCATGATCGTAATTCCATTAATCGATACAAGAGATCGAACCCAAAGATCAAAAAGAAAAATTATTAAAAAGTGAGCAAGAATCGAAGTATTAATAACATATTATAAAGTACTCAAGTTATCAAGTATCTCGTCTGAATATATAAATCGTATGCACGTTCATCGAAACTTAAATTTTACAAATGAAATGCTATTCTCAACTACATAATGCTACTGCTCCTTCGCTGAGAAACTTTAGTAGAAGCACTCGCCTCACCGATACGACGGCTACTTATCATCAAAAAAGATACACAGAACCCAGCCAATCCATTGTTTCTTTCTCTCCTTCGCCCCGATCAACGCCTCACATATGAAAAATAACGTCAGCACCTTACGAAATAGTTTATAGCTTCTCTATAAAAAAAACTCAACTAGAAAAAAATATACTCATCTTATTCTGTTTGAAAACAAGAAGTATCATTCCGCAGTCATCGACTGTAAAGTACAACTAGTTACCCAAATTTTACACAGTTTTGTTCACTAACCGATATGTATCAAGCGCGAAAAAAACTCCATCACCTTAAAGAAACAAATGCGTGTCTATAATTTTCTTATGAACCAAACATAATCTTGTAAAAGAACTGACGCTTCATCTTCAACCGATTAGAGAAAGCACTGATGTCTACCAATTAATTGTGAATGTAGATGTTTTCGTGATGAGTTAGAAAGTTTACCTTGTTTGAATGGATAGATAAAATTAATATATAAAGGAATCTTTTCACATAGGAACACAACCTTCCACTTATTTTTGATATTAATCAAACGAGATGAAATAAAACATCATACTTAACTTTTAATGGATCGGAGAAATCTTTGACGTAAAGCAATCCATTGAGAATGAGCACATATTCATACTAGTTTCCGTACGTTCGCTTCTTTATCTAAATAAATAGAATAATTAAATGAAAATAAAACCTTTAATGTACAAAAAAACTTCACATAATTCTCTGGATATGTAAAAAACGAAAATAAAATGAATAATGATACGTAACTGTAAGTGAGCCTATGAAGCCATTGACATAGATCAATTAATTGCGAATGAGCCTCTGTTCATAACACTTTCTAACGGTCTGTTTGTTTATCTAGATAAATAAGACGATCATAAAAAAAAGAAGATCTTTTCATATATAAAATAAGCTTTGAAATGATTTTCTGGATATGTAAAATTCATACTTAACTTTCATTCGATTGTTAAAAACCTTGGTGCGAAGCGATTGATTCAAAATGAGAACTTGTTCTCACACGTTCCGAGAACTATTCGTGTTTCTCTAGATAAATAAAATGATTAAATGAAGAAAAATCGTTCCCTGAAGGAAAAATTATATCAGATAATTTTCTTAAACTGTAAAAACACGAAATAAAATAAAATAGCACACCTAACTTTCAAATGGTTAAAGAAAGCATTGACGCGAAGGAATTCGCTGAGAACGACTAGCTGTTCATTTTACTTTCTGAAGGCTTGCTTCTATATATAGAAGAATAAGATATTCAGATGAAGATGATTCACTTTATCTAGAAAAAAAATCGTTTGGATAATATTTTCGGTTTGAAAGAAATCAAATCAAGTGAGAAATCATACTTAACTTCCATTTGTCTGTTGAAACCACTGATATGGAGCTATTGATTGAGAATGAGCACTTGTTTGTATCAATAACAAAGATACACTTGTTTATCTAGATAAAACGGAAGATTAAATAAAGAAAAACTATTACATCTGAAAAAAGAATGTAGTTCAGAAAATTTTATCAATATGAAAGAAACGAAAACAAACGCTACGTTGCACTTAACTTGGAGAAAGTTGATGAAACCATCGACGTGGAGCCATTGATAGTGAATAAGCACGTGTTCGTAGAAGCTGTGAAACTTTCGCTTGTTTCTCTAGATAAATAAAATAATTAGATGAAGAAGAATCATCCTATGCAGAGAAAATTTCTTCGCAGACGTTTTCCCACATAAAAATAAAAATAAAACACCAAAT
The DNA here is from genome assembly GCA_905250075.1 of Rotaria sp. Silwood1. Classification (NCBI taxonomy): domain Eukaryota; kingdom Metazoa; phylum Rotifera; class Eurotatoria; order Philodinida; family Philodinidae; genus Rotaria; species Rotaria sp. Silwood1. Next base: position 9,056 of record CAJNOP010003465.1, on the reverse strand, counting down.
TTAACTTGCATACTCTAGAAGCAAACATTGAAGTGAAGCATTTCGTTGAGAACGACTAGCTGTTCATTCTAGTTTCCAAAGTTTGCTTCTATATCTATATGAAAAAAGCAATTGCATGTGAATGAATTTTCATATTTAGAAAGAAATATTTTGGCTAGTTTTCCCATTACCTAAAAAATGACATAAATTAAAAAAAGATTCTCACTTTTGACTGGATTGATGAAGCAACGGACGTGAAGCAATTGATTCATAATAAGTATGTGTACGTTTTAATCTTCAAAGTTTTGCTTGTTTACTTTTATAGAAAAATAACATAGTGAAAATAAACTTTTTCATAAACAGAAAAATGCTTTCCATAATTTACCCGATATGTAAAAGAAAACAAATGAAACATTATGTTTAAATTTCATAAGGTTGAAGAAAGCATTGGTGTGAACCATTTGGTTGAATATGAACATTTGTTTCTACCACTTTGGGCAGATACGCTTGTTTATCTAGAAGAAAAACATGATTATATGGAGATGAATCGTTTCATCTAAAAACAAATCGTTCTGATAGTTTTCTCGATATGAAACAAACAAAAACAAAAGAAACGTCATACTTAACTTCGAGAAAGTTGATGAAACCAGCGGCGTAGAGCAATTGATTGTCAATAAGCACGTTGTTGCAGAAATTGCGAGAGTTCCGCTTGTTTCTCTAGATAAATAAAATGATTAAATGAAGAAGAAACGTTCCATGTAGAAAAAACTTATATCAGATAATTTTTTCAATATGTTAAAATAAAATCGAATAAAACATCATACTTAACTATCGTCAGGTTGAAGGAAACATTGACGTGAAGCATTTCGTAGAGAACAACTAGCTATTCATTCTAGTTTCTGAAGACTTGCTTCTGTATATAGAAGAATAAGTTGATCAGATGAAGATGATTCGCGGTATCTAGAAAAAAAAATCGTTTGATTTATATTTTCTATATGAAAGAAATGAAGTCAAATGAATAATTATACTTAACTTCCATTTGGTTCTTGAATTGATTGATATGGAGCTATTTATTGAGAATGAGCACGCGTTCGTATCATTTCTGAAATATTTTATGTTTATATAGATAAAGAAAACGAAAATATAAAAATAATGTTTTTTTTTTTCATATAGAATAGAATCGATAGGATAACTTATGTATCTGCTAGATAAGAAATCAATTGATAAAATATACTTCGTTTTTCAATGGGCTCGTGAAACTATATACATAGAGCAATTTATAGAAAATGAACACGAGTGTTTATTCCATGTTAAGTGTTCACTTATTTATATGAGTCAATAGAAGCATTCGATGAACATGTATCTTTCTATATAGAAATGAATCTTTCAGAACGTTTTCTCGAGTCGCAAAAAGTTTTACAAAATGAAAAATCATATTTCGCATTTAGATTATATGAAGAGGTAGGGTGTCACTGAACAGATGTATATAGAAAAAAAATTATGGGAATCATGTAAAATGTTTTGGTCGATTAAGAAAAATAAAGAAAAGTTTTGGGACAAAATGATGCGCTCATAGAGAAGGAACGATATTAATAATTCTCATGACATTAACAAAGTGAAGACAAAATATTAATAATGGCGATCTAATTGAATATGATTGCGATTATGGTGCACGTGACGCGGCTGGTCGAGAAAGAGAACTTACTCATATCTCTTCCGGAAGTTGTTTCTTTCATCCAAACTAAAAGAGAGGTTTTTTTTGTAAAGTATATCTTCGTTTCGGCTAACGTATAAAGTATCGATACGAAAAGACTAAATGGAAATTGCATGTAATGCTATAGAAAACCACATTTGCTAAAATATGAAAGTAAACTCGAAGATATTTGCTCTTTTTTGATAAGATCATGAAAAATGCCCACTGCTCTCTTCTCGACTCTGAAAAATAGCACGTATTTCTTTCTGTATGGTAAGAAATGCTAGTTTCTATTATTGTGGATTATAATATCAATCAGATCTACATGGTGTTTTTCAAGAGCAACATGAAGTAGCAATGACCTAAAAATTCTCTCAATGAATTTCGTTTTAGAATTTTCATATAAGTTGTTCTGTTGCACTTTACCATGATTGAGTTGAAATAGTTTTGATTTTCAAATTAGATATTATGCTTTGAAATGACGTTATCATTATTTCCCGATAATTCAATATCAGAAACATATTTAAAAAAGTGGCTGATAATCATGAAACAAACTTTCCATTAGTATTTAAGGCTCGTTCTTTGACGATTTGAATTATTTTCCTACTTATAGTTGCGATAAACAAACCATGCAACATTTTAACGGTTTGGAGTGATTCTCACTGCTGTCACAAGAAAATGCCTATTTACACGTGTCCTCATGTATTGTTTGGATAACGTCTTTTAACAACTCCCAGTTTCTATTGAATAATAGGTAAAACGTAAAATAAGAAAGGAGTCTGTAGGAATTGCCCTTTTGAAACATATTTGTTTGTGTCACTGACAAGCAATATTCGATTTTGAATCATTCAGTAGAAAAGACACTTATCGACTAGATAATACAAAAATATCTGTAAACTGATTCGAAATTCCTTAGTAAAGAAATAAAAACTAAAACGCGTTCCTAATCAATATTCTTATTAGAAACAAACATTGACTTACTAAGTCTGACGACCATAAATTTAGGATTCTAGTTGTATCTTGCAAGCATCGAAATAAAATACTTCATGTAAAAACAACAAGAAATGACACAATGTCTTCGATGTGTCTTAAATAAAAACAAATTAATCGAAAAATCTATAATTTGCACTCTTCCTGTATTTGGCTCAATAATGCTATCAGGTGAACGAAACTATTTTGATGAAGACTTTAACTTCAACGGAAATATGGACAAATCCTGGATTTCACTCAGCACAGTGCCGATGGTTCATCGCACGCTTTCCTTTCAACTTAGTTTTTTATTAATATTCTTAAAATAATTTTGATCTGAAAACGAATCTTCGTTCTCAAAAATATCTGAAGTGAACATTAAAGAAATCGATTCCTACGATGAAGTGATCTTCATTTCATCACAGTGTTTGAAAGTTTACTTCATGAGATTCATTCAAAAAACAAACAGATTTTTCGTCGAGAGAACAGAAATTAGTTTTCAAACACTTTAGTTATTAGTGTCGAATCTGAATCCTTATTGAATTTTTTTTCATACAATCATTATTCGATCTAAAGGGATAATGACTCATATTATTTTTACAATTCTTGTTGCAAATTATCAGAGAGTATGATACTAGCTATTGGAATCGCTCTTTAACAATTGAACTTGGTGTTGACTGATTCATGTCAAACGATTCGACTGTTTACTTCATATATTACAAAGAATTAATTAGCTATATTTTATGAATTTTCATCATCACATCGATTCGTACCGTTACAAAAGTTGCAGACTTGCCGAACAACTAGATTTTGCAACAACTTTGAATTAAAATAATCTTGTCACTCTCATTACACAACTTCCATAAAAGAATCGAATACCATGCCCAAAAAACAAGGCTTTTTTCAACTAGAACTTGGCCTTGTGTAGTAGTTTATCTTAACAGGGATAGCTGCATATTTTCAATCAAACTATAGGATTGTTACTCTTCTATTGGCAATTTCCGAAATTCGAGGTTTGAACGTAGAATAATAAATGCATCAAAATTAAGAATAAAATAATCTATGCTTGATTGTAGAATACTAAACGCTTCTAGATTGATTGTAACACGATGTATTTTGTCATGCCAACATCTACTATTTTAGTTTTCATATCCTCTCACGCACAGGTATCTATCGACTCATAAGCACAAAAATTGGGTCAGTGGATGAATCCAGCTCGTCACATCGAATAATACATTTACGGCGATACAGAATTTAAGATTTTTCTAGGTTCCAAAATAGTGAACCCTTGTGTTAAAAATGTGAATTGCACTGCTACAATGCGTGTAAAATACAAATTGCGATGAAAACATAAAATACGACAACTAGAAATATTGATCACATCATTTTCTCACTAGAATGCACTATTGATGCAATAAATATTTTTTGGGTCGTAATTCTTGAAGAATTAACAAAATCTCAATAAACGTTTTAAAAGTCGGTGTGTTCTTCTCAAGTACAGAGGGGACTTATTATACAATTGATTGCTATAGTGTACATCAATCTACCCTGCATCATATAATAATAAACCCTTTTACGATATCGTATAATAATCTACCCTCACAGGTATATTGATAAACGCTTCTACTGAAAACGGAGAATAATCTACCATTGATCGTAGAATAATGAACCGTTTTGATGACATCGCCTACTGGTCTGTCATCAACGGTATTATAGTAAACGCTTTTTCTGAAAATAGAGAATAATCTACCCTCATTGGTATTATGATAAACGCTTCTACTAAAAATGGAGAATAATCAACTATTGATCGTAGAATAATAAACCCGTTTGGTGAAATCGTGTGCTGATTTACCCTCAAACGTATTATAAAGAACGCTTCCTATGAAAGCGGAGAATAATCAACTGTTGGTCGTAGAATAATCAACTCTTTTGATGACCTCCTATACTGGTATACCCTCAGCGGTATTATAACAAACGCTTTTTCAGAAAGTGAAGAATAATCAACCATTGATCGTAGAACAATGAACCCTTTTGATGACATCGTCTACTAGTCTGCCATCAACGGTATTATAGTAAACGCTTTTTCTGAAAGTGGAGAATAATCAACTATTGATCGTAGAATAAGATTTGTTTTGCATGAATCGTATAATAATCTACCCCCTGATTGTTGTATAATAAACTGATTTTGGAAATACGTATATTAAGCTATACCTATCCGTTTATTAATAAACACTTTGAATAAAATTATGAAATACAAAACCCTTAAAACAGCTTCATATACCCTTTTTATATTCATATACCCTTACGATCACAAACCCTTCGGCTCATGTACCCTTCATAGGGTATATGGCGTGCGCATAAACCCTTCAAGGGTTTATAGAAAAAAACATCAAGGGCAAGCGTTCATTATTCTGCCCTTTTTTTTACAGTGTATAGTATAGCACTTGAGAACTTAAGGGTATCCCTATAGTATAGCTCTTGAGACCCAAGTGCCCCACTAGGATAGCCATATGAGGACCCGAGTACCTCCGCTATGGTAGCCATGTGAGGACCCAAGTACCCCGCTAGGGTAGCTAGACGAGGACCCAAGAACTGGGCATGATCGTTTCTTATCTATGGCACAAACACTTTAACTTTAACATTTTTTTTAAAGTTAACGTGTTAACATTTTTACTTTAATTAAAGTTTAAAGTTTAAAGTGTTTTACTTTAACTTTAACTTTTAAAGTAAAGTTAAAGTGCCATCCCTATTCTACATGACAACCATGAATAACTTCAAAATTTCTCTCATTATAATTGCAGTGAGTATAGCAAATAAGTTTTATACCTTTGGTAACTGAATGATTTACGTAAGGAGCTTCATTCGTACTCAGCAAGCTATACCTATCGAGATTATATTATCCTTACAAAATACAATTGTAGCCCTGGTCATGTTCTATTAGTTCTTTCTTTCGGAAACACAGCCTCCAATATTGAACCAATGTTGGAAATACAACCTACATCTCAGTTGCCACTTTAGGGACCAACCTTAATAGACTTTAAATAGTTATGAAGACCGTCTCCAGAGAATCCTTGAAAGATTATAGGAATTCTGCTAGTATTTTTTAAATGAAGTTTTCTTTGATACAAAAATCAAAATAAAATAGTATTTTTTTTTCATATCAATCACTTAATCACTTAATATTAATGAATTAAGTGTTAAATTGAAAAACTTAATTTTAATATTAAGTGTTAAGTGGTTCACTTAATTTTAATATTAAAATTAAGTTTTTATTTTTATCACTTAATTTTAATATTAAGTGTTAAGTCATTCACTTAATTTTAATATTAAAATTAAGTGAACCACTTAACACTTAATATTAAGTGATTAAGTGTTAAGCACAAAAACTTAACACTTAATATTAAGTGTTAAGTGATAACTTTTAACTTAATTTTAAATTAATGTAAATGGCCCACCCCTAGTCGAAACACAAGGGACGAATGCGTTTAGACGTGGCTCATGAGGGAACATCTCTAAATGCCAAATCGTTTGTCGCTGGTCACTATTGTCAATCGATCGGTCTTGATGAACAGACAGTTTCACTGCACCACCAAGATCGATTAAATGGCAATAGTCATGAGAGAAAGGCAATTTGTGAGAATGGAGTGTCTACTCGTTAGATTAAATGTTTTTCTTTGTATTCAGTTGCGGCTTATTTTGCTTTGAGTGTTTATATGCGAAGGACTATTGATCTGATCTGTTGAGAGAATAGTATTATATGATGCATCTCTGCATTGAAATCGTAAATCTTAAACTTAATGACATAATACTTGAAGAGTTAGTAAGAACAATTGCTTTTCCAAAGATTTTAGGAATATTATTTTGATCAAAATTTAATAAAAAAATAAAAATCATGTTCAATCAATAATAAAAGATATTTTTTCTCATAAGGATTTTCATTATATCAATTAATACTATAACTTTTTTCTAATTAATTTTTTGAATTATAAATTATTCCATAGGAGGGAAAAATTCTTCTAAAAATTTACATTTTTTAATAAAAACCGATAAATAACTTGACTACAACGTTCTTGAATTAGGTCGTATTCTATAAACTAAAGAATATTTTTTAAATTTTGATCAATATTTATAAATACATCTTTATCTGCTAACATGTCAAGTAATTCACCAAAAACAAAGACTTGTAGTTTTATTATAATAAATATACTGTAAAAAAGACACTCAAAATTGATTTTTTTACAAATGTTTAATTTAAAAAATTCTTTTATTTTCTCAGGAATCCTAAATTAACGTTCCCAGTGATTTTCCTTTTCTTTTAGATTTTTTAAAATTTTGTCGAGTCGTATTCTTTATACATCCATATAATATTCAGCTGGATCTATAAAAACAAATATCTAAATTATATTCAATTATTTCAGATAAACGATTAAATAGAACTGATGGTAAATTATTTATTCCAACAACGTTTCATACCTAAATTGATTAAATATCGATTTTACAGTATGTTTTAAAGTTGCACATGCGCAGCTTTAGTAATACTTTCTACTTGTTTTGCATTTCTTTCATTTTTCTGAATTAATCCACTTTTATCATAAAATCTTATGTTCTCAAGAATAATATTTCGAATTCTAATAGATCTTAAATTTACTCTATCCTTAATCCAAAACCCATTCTCTTCAAAATAATTGATCTGTTCATTAGAATTTCCAGTTTTGACAAGTACGACTACATGTTCGGAAATTTCTGATAAACTATTTTGTTGAATATCCAATCTTAAATATAGATTGCACATTGAATTTCAAAGATATTTTGCTTCTTTTACAATATTCATCTTATCAGTTATTATTTTCTCTTCTTAACAAAATTGTTGGTATATACAATATGATAGTAAAGTTTAGCAACTATATTTTTGTAGCTTAATACTTGTTCATTTCCTAAATGATCTCGAAATAAATGGCAAAGTTCATTTATTTCTCCTGATAATATTATAGCTTGCTGTTTCATTGCAGCAAGTCATATTTTTTCTTGACTAATAAACTGATCATATTTTTCTAAAAATTTATTTTTCTTTTATATTTCTCCTGTTATTTATTACATATTTCAAAATCTTTCCTTTTTCTTGTCATAATTTCTTAATACCACGTCGAATGTAATTATTACAACTTAATAATACATTAAAATATTGTACTGACGTTTCAAATTTCAAAATCTACATGAATATTTCACAAGTGAATATGAAGCATATAATATGAGTGATCTGGACCAATTGAATATATCTCCAATCGTTGTCACTGTTTATAAAAAGAAACAGTATTTTCTTTCCTTTATCTGTGGAAAACATCGCTTCTCTTTTTTGCTTTCGTTATTTATATGATTCTTTTATTAGCCATATGTATTATAATATATACTAAGAGATAAAGATTAAATTAAGCGATAATAATAGAAAATGATAATGAATCGTGAAAAAGAAAGAGATTTTAATTTATAAAAATCCATCATTTAATCCTAACTTAAATCTTGTTAATTTGAAAGTAAAGAAATTGAAAAGAAATCTTCTCTTCAAGATATAAGATGTAAAAATGATGATGAATATAGTAATAGTGATGAAAATGATATTGTTGATATAGTATATTTGCCTGAAATTTCAATGATTAAAAGGAAAGAAAATCAATTTTATTAACATCTTTCATTGATCGGTAACAAAATTTATTATAGTACAAGTAACGAAAAATGACGTGAAAGACAAAGTACACCGAGTATTAATGATGAAGAAGAATATTATTCTAGTTCATGGAAAGATGATAAACCTGATGGATATGATTATTATTTTAAAAATTACGGCTCAATTCTTTTATCATGGTGAATTTAAGAATGGAATACTTAAAGTAGGTTAGGGAAAAGTGTAATTATCAGATGAAAATGAATATGAAGGTAAGATTGAAGATAGAAAGTTCCATGGTCTTGGAAGTGTTTTTAAACTTATAGCTGAGTGAAAAGAAGGAAACAACAGAATTTGTTTATATAAATGATATTGAATAAGATTATAAAAATCAATATGAAGTCTTTTTTTTTATAATAGTTCGGCATTCATAATTTTATTAAATAATGAAAGTCAACCAAAAATAAAGATAATATCTTCAAAATTTCTTTGATTTATTTGAAAAACGTCTTTCAAACCTTAATTTATTAGAGGAAATAGTTACTAAATCTATTCTACATCGAGAATAAAAATCATCAATTGATCTTTTATTTAAATAAGATCATAGTTATACAAATTTCAATAAATATACTAAAACAGATACAAAAAATAAAACTTCTAATGATTGTATTAATAATATTTGTCAAAGAGATTTTACAAACTATAATCAAATATTAGCATGATATAAACATGAAAATAATATTAATTGTATTTGAT
>CAJNOP010003464.1:0-13008 GCA_905250075.1 Rotaria sp. Silwood1 | reverse complement strand
CATGTTTTAACTCTAACACAAATTTATCATTTAGAAATTCATAAAAAAATCTTTACCGATAAATTAATGGAAATTTTACGTTTATTACCTGGAGTTACTACATTAAAAATTTATTCTTTATCAGTTTTACAACAAGGAGATTTATCAGATGATGAAATTGAATTTCTTTGTATTCTATTACCTAAAAATCAAATTAAAAAAATTTGTTTTGATCATATGAAAAACATGAATGAACTTTATATGTTATCTTTAATTTGTTCTCATGTTAATCATCTTCAAATAAAGTGTATTAAATATATGCATACTGAATTATTAACAGGACTTATTTTAACACAAATTAAGAGTGTATCCAATTCTTTACTTCGATTATTATGTTTTTCTATTCCAAAAGCACATGATGAAATGATTGAAAAATTAGAAAAAATGATTGATCGTGAAAATTTACGTTTTGATTTTACGATTAAACATGTTATGGATAAAATTTATTTACAATGGAAATAACTAGTAGATCATGTGTTGTAACTACTCTTGTTTGAAATTGTTTAATAAAAACTTTTAGAACTTCATACTCAAATGTTCATTATCAGATTTCATTCTTTCTTCTAAATCAGATATTTGTATTCATTTTTAATATGTCGATAAGTTAGATTAAAATTTTATCGAATGAGTTTGTCTATGAGGTATTTGAATATCTTGATGTTTGTAAAATATGTAAAGTATTTTCAAATCTTAATCATCGATTTCAACAACTAATGGACTATATACGAATATCTTATACACTTGAAATTTTTGTTTAAGTTTGATGAATTTGAGATGTTTATTATAGAAATGAAATGTAATTTGAAAGTTTTATGTGTTATTACTATCTTTGAAAATAAAGATTATCTTGATGGTGATCGATGGGAAAGATTAATTTCAGATTATTTGCCTGAAGTAGAAAAATTTTATTTAGAATATTATCAACAAATCGATCCCGAATCTAGATATCTAACAGATTTTTAACCTCTTGATCAATTTAATTTCTTACTTTAGTTTGAATGCAAATGGATATTCGAAATTGAAATGCATTCTTTTGATGGATGTGGGTGTGGGTATTCTATTTTCAAGCTACATCCACACCTTCAATGCGTGGTTACCAACACAGTAATGGACAATCGAATCAGTCGAAGCGTAAATGGTTTCTGTTTAGGGAGGAATGTTTCACTCTACGTAAAGTCATATATATCAAGGAGAAATCGAAAGAAAGAATAATTCATTTCTTCTGGTATAAGTGGATTCAAGTAACACGGCTATCGTTATTTTAAAAAAGTATTTCTCGTTGACTTTGTTGGAGATAAATCATTTCTGCTTGAAACTGAATAATTTCCCTGTTTTGACGGTACTCTATCCAGCTCTCTTGAATGAACATCGTTCTTAATATTTCTCAATAGGGTTTTTTTACGTATTTCATAGATGTCTCATGTACAGTTGTTTTTTCAAGCGTTTTGTCGGAGATTTTCTTTTTCAAAAAGTTAAAAATCATTTTGAAATAAGGTCTACAAAAGAATTAATTCTCGGAAATATTTTTCATTTGTATTAATTTTCATCAGATTTCAACAACAACTCGTACTCCAGTTAATCATCAACAATTATCTAAGTCGAACATTTGCGATGCTAAAAAGGGAATACTTAAGGTAATATATGTGTTTCTGTTGTTGATTTGATCGACATGTAAATTGAAAACGATCTCGTTTGATCATGTTACTATTCATGCTATCGAGAGAGAAATTCATTTACAGATATCGATCAATTGAAAAATCATTTTATTTAACAACTGACCAGTGAGAAATATTCATGCAAAAATGACGATATTTTTTTTTTATTCTAAATAATCTAGTTAAATTTTTTGATGCAAATTACTGTTTTCGGAAATAATTCAATTATTTAATTTGTAATCAGATTTACATTCGAAATCGATTAAAATCTTAATGTCATCAAAGCTGATTTAGAGATCGTCAAATGAGTATATCATAAATAATTTAATGTTCAAGTTTTGCCTATAAAGATCTCAGCAAAAAGATTTAGCACACTGACATAGGGTATACAATGATGGAAAATAGAGATTAAATGCACTTATGCAGACAAATTGCTTGTTTACATTCATCTTAACTGAACGTCTTGTTAGTGCTTTGATCGGATTGGTGAATTTAGGTGGAATAAAGACAAAATGATTACTGTGGACTATAAAAGCAACCTCAGTGTTCAGTTTGTTTTGTAATCAGGGGCGGCGCGAAGAGGTCAAAGCAGGGGGGGGGTACCTTCGAAAAATCGGAGAAAATCTGAGGAAGAAATGTTCTGGGGGGGGGGGGGTACTTTCGAAAAATGGGAGAAAATGTGAAAAAAACTCAAATTTTGAGGTATTGTTGAGCAAAAAAAACGAAAATTTTCAAAAGCAGGAGGGGGGTACCCCCCCCACCCCCCCCCGCTCGCGCCGCCCCTGTTTGTAATGATATAAGAATTGCAGATAGAGAGAGAGATGGATTATTCAATAATTACTCGATTAGAAGATTTACCTGTGGAAGTTTTAATGGAAACATTTGTTTATTTTACGGCTGGTGAGATTTATTTGTCATTCTCTCAATTAAATAATCGTCTTAATTTAATTCTCAAATCATTACCCAACTTGGTCCTTGTAATACACGAACATTTAGATCCTTCTGTTCTTTCTTTCTTCTCCTCATTTAATAAAATTCTCGTCAAGTTTCATAGACGATATATGCATTGTAATTGTCAATCTCATCCTATAAACGGTGGTAATCGTTTATATGAAATTTACCCGACATGGGATGACGGATGGTTTCCTGATTATTCTAATGAAATTGAAAAAATTATTCGTCCTAATATTTATTCTCGATTGCAATCATTAGTTTTACCAGCTGCATCACCTAAATTAACACAACTCATATTTCGTGGTGAATTTTCTCGTTTGAAAATATGTCATCTTGGTAGATGCGAACCAATTATTCTTCCATTATCGATGACTATTCAACAGCTAAATTTTCGTCAATTAACCGTACGAGAACAAAATGGTCATGAATTAGAAAGAATTTTATTGGCCTGTTCTTCTTTAGTATATCTTGATTTCTTATGTCATGATATTATTCCTCCATTTGTTATCAGAAACCGTAGTTTTCCATCTATGAAATATCTTCGACTTGGTCGACTTCAAAAATTTTTTTTTCACAATGGAGAATTCGATTTTCTTCTCTCAATCTTTCCAAATCTTTTACAATTTCATTTAACTGCTGTTCAATGTCATGAAAATGTTGAAACCATCCAATTTAGAGAAGTTGCGCATTATTTAAGTCATCGATGTCCATTACTGAAAATATTATTTTTATGTATTTATATGGAAGGACATATGGGTTGGTTTTTTTCTATCGATAGTTTCAGGGAAATTACCGAGATACATTCTCTTTTCAATTATGTCAATAGATATCAAACGCGTCTAATAATAAGTTCACATGGCTTTATTCATCATCAAGTTTACTCATATGGATATGCTCGTTCTTCATGTAGATGATCATATTCAAATGGTAGATATCTATATTTGGCTTATCCATTTTTGACTATTTCATTTACATGTCATTCGTATGTATTCTTTTCTGATTCTATTAAAATAGAGAACTAGATATTTCTTAAAGTTTGGAACCTTTATCTTATCTAAACACTTTATAAATAAATATAATTTAATAAAAACTTCTATGAAATAGAGATTATAATTAATCGAATTTCTTACTGATCGAAGTATTGACATGTAATTCATATCTTCTTAAATGTCGATCAGACTTTAATTGTTGATAAAAATAAAAAGTTTATCGAATAAATATGTTAATCATATTTCAAGAAAATAACAAAATCTCATAAAACCGAAAAATTGTTCCATTCTCAGCAGTAATGCTTCACTCTATACAAAGTCAAGAAGAAATACTTTTATTAAAACAACATCAATCATTATTTCAAGCCATTTACCTCCAGAAGGAATGAGTTATTCAAAGAAGAAATGCTTCATCTATTTCTACCTTCATAAGTTGGAATCTAAAGCACATAGAGAAATATCAATCATTTAGTAAAAATATCAAACATTTCTTTGTTCGTATTTCTTCATTTAAGACAAATACCATAAATAAAAAAAGAATCTTTTATAGAAAAGTGATTAATGAATAATATAGAAATTCATCTATTTATAATGTATATAGAAAGTAAAGAGATGATGAATAGGTATTCAATCATTATTCACCACAGTTAATAAACGAACAATCAACACAATGGTTAGATATTCATCCGTTAGAACTATGTCATTTTTGATAACAACTACGAAAATTTTAATAAGTGACTATGTGATTATATTTATATGCAAGTACATGATTAATTTTCAAAAAGATTTGTGCTTTTTATAACGGGTGGTCCAGAATAAATGGCGGTGTCAGTGTTTTGCCAATATCTCATCTAGTTCTCAGTATTTCGAAATTGATTTTTTTACCAAAAGATTCGCCTTTCAATTCTCTACAAAATTATATATTTCTATTAATAAAAGCATACTCCGTAGTTTACTGGTACTCAATACAAAAGATTAGTTCAATATGTTGAACTTTTCAACTAAGGCTTTTTGCAAAATATTAATACTATACTTTTTAATTATTAAAGTAATGTTGTTTTCTACTTTAACTTATTTCTGTTTGTTATTTGACAATTTTCGTTGCAAATGGAACAGTCGAACTAATTTCTGCGTTAATTGTTCGAAGCTCGATGCGTTTCATAAAAAAAAACACAAATACTCAGAAACCTGGCCTGAAACTGGCTCTCAGTGAAATGATAGCATATAAGTTCGTATCATCACGTTTAAATGTGTGTAAAGCTTGGGTCATTACTGAACCCGTTATTCTTATCTTTAGGGTAGTGCAGATCCTACTTTGTTATAATAAGCATGAAGGAAAGATAATTCAAAGAACTAGCTCAAAGCCAGCAAACTGGCGAGAAGTCATGAACAAACGTTGAGTTCAAGAATAGTGTCACGACAGTTTTCTGCGTGTTTTTTTTTTTGTTGAAACTCATCGGGCTTCGAACAATTAACGCAGTAATTAGTTCGACTGTTCCATTTGCAACGAAAATTGTCAAGTAACAAACAGAAATAAGTTAAAGTAGAAAACAACATTACTTTAATAATTAAAAAGTGTAATATCAATATCTTGCAAAAACCCTTAGTTGGAAAGTTCAACATATTGAACTAATCTTTTGTATTGAGTGCCAGTAAACTATGGAGTATGCTTTTATTAATAGAAATATATAGTTTTGTAGAGAATTGAAAGGCGAATCTTTTGGTAAAGAAAAATCAATTTCGAAATACTGAGGACTAGATGAGATATTGGCAAAACACAGACACCGCCATTTATTCTGGGCCACGCGTTAGAAGTATTGATCAATGGTTACTTTTTTTTCGATATTTATTATTCAGTTAATCGTACGTGTTTAGGATTTTGGAAACTATTTAAAAAATATACTCTCTAATCCACTTTGGTATACTAATGAATGAATAATTAAAAAAAAACTGTAACCGTAAATAAACACGATTTGTCATCCACATCATTTTAGAGTTAACATACACATCGATAAAAACACATCAAATAAGATCATGAAAAATGTCTATTTACTCGTATCAATAAGAAATAAATCGAATCAACATTAAACATCGTATAAGATAAAGAGTGTACCAATTGAATTTAAAAGCAACAGAAATTCAACTTTCAGCTTTGTTTTAGCGTAATTATTAATGAATTCAGTTTGGAACAAGATTCATTTCAGTAAATAGAATTTATAAGCAAGTCAAGAAAATTTTTACAGTTTATTCGTGAAGCAATTATTAATTAAATTACTGTTGGACAGTCATGTATTCGTAATAATAGAAGTCCTTTTCCATCTATATCAAACACTTTTTTCACTTGTCTTTAGAATACAATCTGAAAAACTAAATATCGATTATCAATTTGTTGTAGTTTAACAAGTTCAAATCAGCAGACACTTCAATCTTGAACTTTTGCTTCTTAAATTATTTGAAAAAAAAATTGATCATATCAAAAAGTTAACCAAACCCGATTTTTATTTATTTATGATTTCTTACAGACATTTAATAAACATACGTCCTTCCCTGAAGGTGATGGTGCTACGGAAATCTTTATCGCATACACTTTAGCATGCATCTCTCTGCTGAGAGTGCTCAGAAATCGTGATTTCACATGAAAAACAAATTCAGGAAGGAACTTGTTTTTCATGTAGAATCACGATTTTCGAGCATCCTCAGCAGAGAGATATGTGTGTGATAAAGATTTCCGTCGCACCCTCAATAAGAGAGACGTGTGTGTATATGTATAGCGATGCAAAATCTCGAAAAGTTCGAGTCAAAAATATCAATTCAAACGAATTTTTCCTTACAGAGATTTTTTTCCCAGTTTGAAAAACTTCCTCAGAATGTGTTTTCCAATTGTTAAAACCTACTTTACAATGATTTTAGCTTTTCGGAAGAAATTTTCTGAAGATCGCTTATTACTACCGAAGAACTTCGACTTTTTTTCAAATTTTTAATCGAAATTTCTCATACATTACAACGGGAGCACAAAAAATTAAGTAAATCAAATGCCTCGATACTCAATGAGCACTATATCCTCGGTCCCAAATGAAAAATTCACAGATTTTCATCCAAATTCTATCAATTTCATGCAGCAATGAATCTGTTTTTTCATGTGAAATCACAATTTCCGAGTACCTTCAGCAGAGATATATGTGCTGATACGTGTGTGATAAAGATTGCTGTGGTATCCTCACCGTTCACCCTAAATAGAAGTTGACAGTAGTCAAAAAATAAAACATTAGACGTTACATTGATATAGAATGATATGACATATTCAGCTGCTGATGTAATCTTTGAAGGATCCTGATTATATCCATCAAGAATCTCGCAGTGAAGTATCAAAAATTCTCTTTAGGGATAGAGATTTTCATAAAAAGAAAAATAGACATATGCATGATAATGCATGCACTAATATAGCATGGATAGTTTTTGCGACGCACCGATATAAACCATTGATGTTACCTTTTCGCTTGAAATCGTTGTTTTTCTTGTATTTCTTTTTATTAAAAATTCAAAGTATTGTACAACCAAGTGTTGCACAACATCCGTCACACTCCGTACAGTATGTATTTATTTCATTACAACAGCCTTCTCTTTGTACACGACAGTCAATACATACATATCGACCGCAACTACAACATCTATCGACAGCCGATACATTTGTATGCAACCCACATCGAGGAGCCTTAAGAAATAAAACGTACAAAAAATGAGTGGTCTACTATAATTGACTCACCACTAGAGGAGATTCAACCGGGGATCGATAGTTTGTTCCTATTGGTCGTATTGTATTCTGATGTGATGGAGACGGTTTTAATTTTAAAATTTGTATACGACTATATAAAAGAATTCTTTTTTGCTTGAATATTGCCGCAAACATGTAACTTACTGTCCGGCTTTCTCGATACCCATCGATCGAAGAATATCATCGTTCAAATCAGATATCATATTGACGTTGATTTCATTGTTGACAAATATTGATGCATATTCTTTAGCTGTATTTTCATTAAATTTAAGTTCAATAAATTTCTTATACCATATTTTCCTAGTAAGAATGATAAATATATATCCTGTGAGAAATCATACTGTTTTTACCAGTTGGGATTGTTGAATACAGTATTATTTTCTACTTGAGAGTATGATGGTGGTGACACATCTGAGGAATCCATGGTTAGAGCTATCTTGAAAAATTCGAAATGAACTTAGAAAGATATTTATAAAAGAGAAAAATGATTATCAACGCACGCTTTATATCAGTATAGGTGTATTACGCAGAAAGAACTGATGTCAGAATGACGTGATAAGAAAAAAAGCAAAAGATAGATATCAATGATGAATCAACCGAACAAATTGCGCTATATAATAGAGTTACATGCTTGTAAAAGTGTCTTCACATTCACAAAATGCAAGAAAGATGTAATTCTTTTGAGAAGTAAAAAATAAAAGTACAAGTATTCATAGATGTACCTGGTACTTGTACTTAAGGCCACCCCCTCAAAAAATGTCAATTTTCGTCGAAAATTTCGAAATTGAGATAAATGCATGGGATGATAGCCCGTCTTCTACTCTTTCAGAAACGACATTGTTTTTTCTTCGGCACTTCGTTTTTGGCCAAAATTTTCGATAATTTTCGTTAGCCTCTTCTCGAAAAATCGTTTTCGTTTTTTCCTCGGTTTATGATTTTTTGATCTTCTGACAAGGAATTCTCGGTCCAGGCTCTATCAATGTATTTAAATTTTTTTTGTTTGAAAGAGCGCGTCGAGATGAAGGGCACCACGGTGTCCTTTTTTTTTTTAATTAAGCTTTGTTTTTTATTATATATACAGACATTTATGTAACTAGACATCCATTTTTGGCATATTTTAAGAGTCATTAAGTTTGTGATCCCCTGTCTTCGCTAAAAAAGTAAGAATTTAAAAAAAGGACTCTGTGGTGCCCTGCATCCTGAGATGCTCTTTCAAACAAAAAAAAAATAAACATATTGATAGAGCCTAGACCGAGAAATCCTTGTCTGAAAATGAGCTATTTGTGACCCTTGTTTGGTTCATATCTTTGTCAAACGTCATAGTATCGAGCTGAGAATTTTACCATAACCTCTCCACTACAGCCCCAAGATATGCTCCAAATTTCAGCCCATTTGAATGTACCTGGATTGAGATCGGTTTTTGAGTAAGTGGGGGCCTTAAACATTTTCTGAATAACAAATATTGCAACAGTTGTGCTAAACTCTTCTATTGATAATATTTACTTCGACATTTATCAGTATAAAGAAACGAATCAGCGTCTATCATTTCCATTTTTTGAGCAGTGTGTGAAGTATTATCATTACGGAATAACGTATATAACCGAATATCTGTTTTTTCCGCAACGCATAGATATACTACTTGCTTTGCGAAAAAATCACGTGTTACCTTTAGACCCTCTCACTGATTAGTAAGAAAAATACCGCAACGAATTATCATGTACATTACTCGTTTCATATATGCATTACTTGTCATAAAATATAATGCAAATTAGATTCCGTCCTTATTCTTTTGTTCTGAAAATGCGTCTTTCCAGATACGAGATTATTGAGTTAGTAATGATGACAGTGTATTCTATTTTTAGATGTCTTTTTCATTGTACAGTTGGTTGTAATAAGTGAATTTTGTAGTAACCAAAAGAGCTTTTAATGGTAAAAACAACGGTGATGCTTGCTCTTGTCGTTAAAAAGATTGAAGACTCACACTAACCATGCTTAATAGTCTAAAGATGGTTTTTCGAGATATTGCAGAGTGGTATGAGAACCATGTTTTGACTACAAAGTCGTAAAGACGAAAACAAAAGATTTAATATTTATCGGAGTGCTAGAGGACCACATCGCCTACTAGGTGAAGTAAAAAAAAGAAAGCATCTTTTTTTTTCGTTCTGTCTATATAAATAACGTAGTCTTTCATTTGATATGAGATGGTAGGAGTAGCGATTAAAAAGTCTTATAAAATCTTTTCAGTTAGAAATTCAATAAAATACTTAACAAAAATTGCATTTTTTTACTTAATTCTTATTAAAAATGACTTTGCATTTAAATGGATGTTTTTTTTAAATATAATGTTATACTATAGTATTTGAGAATATTAATATTTTTCTCGATGACTGTAGCCGCAAATTCCATCTGTTTTTTTTTGTTTCCTCGAAAAGTTTTATCTTGGTTTTTTTTTCTTTGTTGAAGGCAAGTAACGGGTGATGTAAAAGTTTTGCATTAGTTTTATTTTCATTCTCATACGGCCTGCAGATCATCGTAGTGCTTTTCTTTTCTCTTATTTTTTTTTTTGCATCCAGAAGAAAAATAAAAACTCTACGATGTTTGTACACAGCACGAGAATGAACATCAAAGTAATGCAAAGCTTTCACATTACTTGGTAATTTGCAGCTTCTTCTTCCGAAGCTTGTTATTTGATTGTTCGTTACTTGTAGCAGTTATCTAAATCAACACAAAAGCACAAGAAATTTACGACACACGACACATCGAGATTAACTTACAAGATAAGACACAATTTCAACACATATATCTTTTATCAAAAGTCGCTTTATAACATACAAAAAAAATTTTGATATCGAACAACGTTACTCCATCTCTGGACACATTGCCTGCCGAATTATTCTACTATATATTAGATAACCTCGATGAATTAACCATTCTTCTATCACTTCGCAATGTCTGCACACGAATAAACGCTATCACCGATACCTATCATCGATATCAGGTGAAGTTTAGTTTTATTTTCAAGTCAAATATATACCTCTTCGACGGCGCATTATCCATTTCAGTAATGAGTTACATTTGTCAATTCTATTTTTTGCTCAGTTTAGAGACGGGTCGAATAAAAAAAGCATATTCTACTTGATTTTATAATACCTAAGGATGATACTTCGTGAAGCATTGACAACCATTTATGAAACTGACGTAGCTCTTCATTGCTAATTCATTTGAACAAAGACAAATTCATTTACAGTTATCTATATGTGAGCTTTTCATAGATGATAAAAGTTTAACGACAGTGTCAAGCTTAAGGGTACGCACATCTATACCTAACCTTGAATACATACACATTTATTGTTTTTGAAAATGCGAAAAATTTGGTGATGTATGGGTTGTAGAATCCTCGTGCGTGAACTTTTCAAATCGAAACTCGACACTATTCGACGAAGTTAAACCTGAATCCAGTCTTGAGTTAGATCGAACAGAGATGTGGAACTCTGACATACGCCATCCATTCTGATATGTCCATCAGAAAAACGATGTGCAAGATATAGCATCATATTTAAATTTCGAGTTTTGTTATTAAGTATACGATTTATCCGAAAAATCATCATTATCTGTCTCATGTTCGTTATTTTTTTTCCTGTATATTCTTGCTATTTGCTACCATTAATTATTGGTGCATACCTTTCTCGATGGACGTGTTGATCAAGTCTTCGTCAGAGATATTACTTCTCTCGATTCGATTGTCATTGTCAGAAAATATTATATGTATCTCATAGAGATCATCTGCCATAAAAGACTGCGGAATTAATTCAAATTTTTCTGTTGAAGTTCTTTTGTTTATTGATGAATGTGCTGCATAAAAGCACTACAATTGCAGAAAATCTTATTCAAATCAAGTTGTGTCTAAAATAAAGTCTTGGGATGTACGATTTCGACTTAAGTACACAAGCTTTAGCAGTATATTTTCTTTATAGAGGATATTAGTCGAAGAGGTTGGCGAAAAGTATACTAAGAATCTTTGTTAGTACGAGAACATCATTCTACGAAGAATATAGCTGAAGAGATTTTCTTATTTAAAACCTTCGATTTCTATTTGAAAATTCGTATAGAGAATTACCGTACTAGATTGGTCACGATGTCGATTGAACGATGGTACATTACAACAATTGTCTCATGCATTACAGAGAAATATGGTAAGACATGGTTTTGTTTTTATGAATATATATGCATTGTTCTCATTCAATATAGACACTCAATAATCTGAATCTTTCGTATAACAGAATTGGTCCAAGAGGGGCATCACATTTGGTTCTGGCATTACAAAGAAATACAGTGAGACAAGATCTCTTCTTGTTGATCACCTATAGATGATTCTTATTTCATACAGGCGCTTCTCACACTGGATCTTGACTGGAACCATATTGGTGATGAAGGATTACGATCTTTGGCTCATCAAGAGGAAAACCGATTACGACCTTTAGCGCACCAAGAGGAAAATGGTGGATTTTCGAGTTTTCGAATCCTAGAAAATATAACAAGAATCCTTGAAAACTTCGGCGTATGGTGGAATTCCTGGAAATTGGTGCAAATTCCGATAGTACAATGGAGATCATGGAGGTTTGCTGGAAATACAACAAGAATCCTAGGAGTACGTCATATAGATAAGATGTATGAAATAGAATGGAAATATGAATCTTTTCTATATATAAAAACAGCCATATCATTCGTTTAAAGCTTCAAAACACTTTTCGTTAAGAAAACACATCGATCTTTAAAAAAAAACGATATTAACGTAATATCCTGACATGTGAAAAAAAAGGTCATATAATCAAAAACTTGGTCATAAACTTCACAAATTATTTAAGTCTCTAGTATTAATAGTATAAGTAAAATGAAATCTTGAATGAAAGGTGAGCTGGCTATAAAACAGTAAGGTATATACAGTACTGGCCAAAAGTATCCCCGAACTGGAATTCTCACTTCAATAAGGGCTGTAGATCTGAAAACTTGTATGTACATAGTTCTTGATGAATGTAGGTCAGCAGCACAACCCGCACCCCAATTGCATGAAGTAAAAGAGAGTTATAATCCAAGTTGTCTGTCACCCTTATAGACTTCATAACTTGCGAACAACAAGATATACAGAGTCGCGGAGCCCCTCATTCTATAGCTCCGTATTATAGCTATCTATGATAAAATTTTCATTGAAATTTATCGAGCCGTTGTGAAGCTAGAGCCATTCTACTGTAAGTATCCATGTGAAGAAAAGCTGTCCAATCTCATTGTATACTTCATTGTTTAGGGAAAGTTTGACGCATCGACTTGAAATTTATAGGAAATGTTCTTCCATAGGTGCCCATTCTCCTCTAAAATTTTCAGAAACATATCACTTACTAGAGAGAAATGGTGCTATGGTAAATATGGGAATATTGTCACATGTCTAGGTACTCAAATATTCAAGCAGTAGACCTCATCTTTTGAACATAAAACCAGCATACATAGAAGAACATTTCTATCAAAGAAGGGTGTGAGGTGTGGGTGTGGGTGGGTGTGTGGGTGTGGGTGTGTGGGTATGGGTGTGGGTGTGGGTGTGGGTGGG
>CAJNOP010003463.1:0-13014 GCA_905250075.1 Rotaria sp. Silwood1 | reverse complement strand
GTCCTTCTTATAAAGCGAAACCCTAAACTCAACGTACCTCACTCACTCTAACTATTCTCATCTCAACGAAGAAAAGAAAAAAAAATTAACTCACTCGTGGATGTTGAATGATGACGTCTTTAACAGGAAAAGAAAAACATGAATATAAAAGATCCCAAGAGGACTTACCACCCTCTGTATGGTCAAATAAAGAAAAAAAAATAATTGATACCTACATTCTTTTATTGTGTTGTATTGATTTGAATTGTATAATTTTGTATCGTCGAAATCATTCTAAAATATAAAAAGAAAAGATTAGAATTTGATTCAATAAATTGAATGATTTTACATAGAAAATCATTCATATTTATATGTTAAAAATCGATAATTTTGTCTTTTTTTCTCGTCAGAGAGTGATGAAAAGATGATAGTAATTAAGCTATCATCAACATATACACATACATTGAGATAAATTCAATCACAAATATCTCAATGTATGTGTATCAGAGACCGTCACAGGGCAGTTTTTTTATGTCCTGTCCTGTCCTGCGCCCTGCCCTGCCCTGCCAAAATGATGATTCATAATATTTTTTTCTGTCCTGCCCCGCCCTGAGGGCAGGGCAGGGCGGCCCTGAACTTGGAAATCCAGCTTAAATGAGGAAATATCTGATAGCTTTAAAAAACCTCGTAATGGTAAAGTTTTAATCATTTGTTTAATTCGATCCGATTGAAAGTTATTTGTATCGATGAAGTTGAAGATGGAGTGACAGTAGGGATCTCAATATGTGTCTACCTTTCATTTAGTTTATGCGTAAATTAAGTGGTAAGTAATTTATATTTATTGTAAATATAAATTATTTCGTTACAAAGTTTATATTACAAATCAATATGAATTCTAATAATTTACAACGATTTGTAAATATAAATTTTGCAACAAAATAATTTACATTTATAATAAATATAAATTTCTTACAATTCATGTTTATTATAAGGTAAACAGTAAATGACGCCCCAAAGTAAAAGTGATTTATTATGATAATAATGATATTGTTTCCGAGTTCAGTGCTGAAAAATATTTATCAACATGTTGTTTAAAACATTTTTCACCACTCATCGTATTGTAAACTTGATTACTAGTACATTTGAAACCACTATGAAATTCAGGAATTCTTTCTAACTGATGATTACTTAATTATACTGGATAACCAAATACTCTTCACCATCTAACAGCAGGTGAAGATCCGTTCTTTATTATTTGATATTTCGATCTTTCAGTCAGTAATCGATATTTAATCGTTGCAGTATCGAATGAACTCATAATATATGACGGCAGATTAAAATATCGAAGATAGAAAACTCAATGAAATAATTGAAACTAGAAAATTTAACTAAAAAATTTGAAGAAACTGGAACATTGGCATGTTTTTAAACTTTTATATGAAGTATGCTGTACAAAACTACGGTCATTTATGAAACTATTTGGAAGAGGAATATATGAATATACTTGACAAAAAAACTGAATTTTTCTCTTATATAATTCTGCATCATTGTGAAATGCTTTTTCTTTCGTCTTCAAACCATCTGTATGTTTCTATGCGAAATATAAATGGATTATATGATGTCCAATATAATAATAAAAAATTGTTCCAACTAGGTACAATGCCAAAAGTTATGATAGTCAGTTTATAGCGATATCAATTACAATTGCTCATAATATCAACATATCAAAATTATTTACTAGAAAATCTGTTTCAAATAACTGTCTCGAGAAAAAAGAATAACAGGGCAAAAAAATTTGCCCTGCCCTGCCTTTAGGGCAGGACACCAGGGCCGCCCTGCCCTGTGACGGTCTCTGATGTGTATGGAATAATGCTTAATTGACATACACAATCATTATGTCATATTATCATTGATCATCAATGATAACCTGAACAATGACAACTTATGGACGAGAGAAGAAAAGAAAAAAAAAATATTGTCGTGACCTATATTATTTTTTCATTCTTCCTTGCTTCCATACTCAGTTGTGAACACGAAACAGACGAGCACACAATATTGAAGTATGTTCATATCATTCACTTCTTTTTTGTTCTGTTCGATAGATCAACTTTGGGATATCAACAAACAGTTTATTTTATTTTAATTCAATTTAGAGGAAATTATTGAAAAATGATCGATATTGGGTTTTAACAGTTCATTCAACATTAAATTTATTTGCTGCTGGTAAGATTCTTTTCATTTTCAAAAATTAAAAGTAAAATAAAACATTTGTTTGCTAGGTCATGATAATCAAATATTCACGACGATTGGAAATTAGAACATCAAAAGGTGTTCCTCTTATATAGTTACAAAGGTAAATTTTTTCAGAATTTTTTAAAATAAATTAATTGTTTTATTTTATTGGAAAATACTGTTAATGGTCCACGTTCGAAAGATGCTAGTGAATCAAGAAACTCAATATCAAACTCTGAATGATATGATTTATTCGAATTGAAAGTCAGGATTTTAAAAAGGTCTAACATTTCAAAAAGAAAAAGATATTTTATTTAAATTGTTCGATACTTTTAATGTATATTCTTTTCTCGTATGTGAAGGTCGTCGTTCATCTGATTTAAATGCCATAAGGGTTGTTTTAAATCTTTTTTTATGGATTTTAATACAACAAAAAAAATTTAATTAATAGATTGTAATGAAAATTTTTATGCTGATAGAGGTCTTGATTAATTCGTGAAAATGATCATATTAATATATATATAGCTTAACAAAAATGTTCATTAGCAAGTGTAAGAAAAGGCAAAGTTAAATATACAATGTGGTCAAATGATACGAATTACTTATCATTATTAGGATGATTCAGGTGTTTTTCTTCATACAACATTAAATCATATGAAGTATGCACTTATGAATGGTGATTATGAAATTATTCATATACTTGATTTATATATTTATATAACAAAATTTAAAGTAATAGAAAATATGAAGTAAAATTTACAAATTTCTTTTCATAAATCTTCATCTTGAAAGCAAATGATGCAAAAACAAGATTTGGCTTAGCACTTGAATATAGAAATATTGATGTAAATTATTTGCGGTTTTTTTTTAAATAGTTTCAATTATCTATTTTTTGAAAAATGATGAAAATTGGTTTGAAAAGTTTCTTATTGTTTTGATTTTAATTTATTTTTTTTGTTTAGCTGAAGTACGAAAAGATGTTAGTAGACGATTTCAAATTGCATCAAAGTAATACTTTATATTTTTTCTCTATGAGATTGATTTATATTGTGCCTTTTTTTATACAATAGGATCATTTGATGAAAAAGTAATTTATTATGGATAAAAAGTCCTCTCATGTTAATACTTCGTCCGAGAGGGTTAAAAAAAAAATTAAAGCAATTTAGAAAGTTTTATTTTTCGTTTTCTAATATCTTCAATTGAAAGTCTTGAAAACTAGTTATAGGTTTTCATGTAAATATACCAGTTTATTTGAGATATAAAATATTTTTTAAGAATCTTTAATTATGTCCAGCACATCATTTATCTAAAGAGTTTTCTGTACTGTTGTATAAAGAAGTTTATGATGATTCTGGAAGTTTATTACGACATTGAATGATAACATGTTTTTTTTTAAAGATATTTCAAATAATCACCATGTCATAGCTAGTTTAGTTTATTTTCTCTGATTGATATTCATTAGAATGTAGATTAAAAACAGAATAAGAAGACTTCATATTCTGTTTCAAAAAAGGAATAATTTGGTAGACTGAGATTTTAACAAAGTTATTACTGTTACTTGTTCTTTGTTTAATTGATATGTTAGATATGAAATAATAAGATAAACATACATTTAATCAATATTAATCTCGTGTTAAATTTAGTAATTCAAAATAAAATATTTATTTTAGTTACCTGTAATAAATCTAAATGCTAAATTAATTTTACCACCATGTCCAATAAGTCAACAAGAATCAAAGCAAATTTAATATCAAACATAACAGCAAAACTTGCTTTAAATCTTCATATGCATGAAATAGCAACAAGTGGTGGAGATTGGGCTGATAATAAACTACAAATTGAAGGTGATGAAGATGATTTTAATAAAGAAAAGCTTAATAATAATTAAGATACCATCTGATCTTGTATGTTTTCATTCAAATGTATAAATTATTGGTTTATTTAATAAATATTTTTAAATTTTTATTTTAATTATTAAGGCGTGATGTACGTTCACCAAAATTATTTTATCTAGCAGTTGGATTTAAATCAGAAAAATTAGTTGGACGTTGTCAAATCGCTTATCGTTTAACAAAAAAATGGAAAATTTCAAGGTCAACAATGATTTGAAATATGTAAAGAATATATTGTTGATTTACAAATTTCAATGGCAAAAAAAGATTTAGCAAAAGATAATGAAAAACGTTCATGTGAATTATCTGCTGATTTTACTCATTTACAATTACAACCAATACATAAAATCATGACATTAAAATTTGCACTTAATCAAGTATTGTGAATTAATTTCTCAGGTCTACTAGTAAAGAAATCTTTATAAAAACATAGCTATCTTTAATGCACTCAAAGATATGTCATATCTGTTGATCGAAGTTGTTCATGTTTTTTTGATTTATTTGAAACAATTGAATTTATTCTTTGTTAAATGAAACATAATTTTCGTTCAATTACTTTAGAAGACGGACAAAAAACAAATAAAAACTTTATTATTATTTTGTTTAGACACAGAAAGTATTAAGTGTTTGTGAAAAGAATCCAATTGATGAACATCCATTAAATTCTGATGAATATAATCCATTTAGTATTTGTGCAGCATCCTATATACCACATTTATCCGTATGAAATTTAAAAATGAAACTGAATTTAATTTAAAGTGATCTTTAATTGTTGTTTAGTGAAAATCCATTATCCGGTGCAGTCCATTTATCGGAATTTATAGGACAATTATGTCGAGTTACAAAAGCAACTGAAATTGGAGTTCTAATTCTATTATCATTATTATTAACTTTTAATGCATATATTTATCATTTTGAAAAAGTAACTTATCATAAGTTCACTTCAGTAGCCACTGAAATTCTATGATAATGTATGAATAAATAATCTCAATTTATGAAACGATATCAATGCAACTGAGTACTTTATAATTGTTTCAGAAATTTTAGCGACATGATTTCATTTGATATTTGACCTTTGCAATATCTCGATTGACTCATTCAATTGGTAACCTACTCGCATCTATTCAATATTTATACCGGCAGCTTTTTTCTTGCTCAACTTTACTAAACATATTGAAATTCAAAACAATTGATTCAATTTACAATAAATGATTATTCACATCAAGAGAAAAAAGAATTTTGATTCATTATCAAACTGTTAAAAACCTTGTAAACAACATTGATATGTATTATATTCACTAATAATGATCTAGTTATGCAAACATTACACTATATAATTAAGTCATTAATAAGGCTAAGCGATAATAAATGTCGAAAGATATACATTTTTTTTTATAGATTTCATATTTCAATAAAAATAAAAATGAATATTCAATGGTTTATTTTTCCGAATTGAAAAAATCTTCTTTGATTTCGATCGACTTTTCTCCTGTTTCTCTACTATAGAACTTTTATAATTATAACAATGAAATGAGAAACAACACCATCGGGAAGGTGCATTATTGAAAAACAAATACAATAATCATAAAATCAAAATGAAAATAACAAAACTGAAACAATGAGTAAAATATGTGAAGATAAACATCATACAACAGTAAGACTATATGGTAAAATAATTTGAGAATATGGAAATGCAACAATAGATGAATTAGATCGAATTGATTCATCATCGAATGATACTAATGATCAACCAATTATTGGCAAGGAGAGCCGAAAGAAAATATTATTAAAGTTTGTTTTTTTGTATTTTGACAAAAAAACATCTAGTTGTCTCGCTGCTTTGTTACTTAATATATTTTATTTTTTCCACTTTGTCAAAACTGAGTGTCTTTTCCAATTGAAAATAGACTTGTCCACAACAACGACAGAAAAAAAAGAAAAAATGTGTCAATTCAGATTGGACTAGCATTCGATAGCTTATAAACAACTAGACAAAAACTTTTTTTTCCCTAAACTTCATTTACGATTCATTCACACATTAGAATATCGATTTAATCTTGAGGGGTAGTTGTGGATGTGTATCTTTTCTTCTGTCACAAGTATACACCCCACATCCACCCAAGTATCAATTGCTATTTTACATGAAAACATCGATGAAAAATAAGTTGTAAAGAATTTTCTATGTTGTTTAGATAGCATATCATATGTAAAGAAATGAATTTTCAATATATCCTGCTTAACCATTACGTGATCTTAGTTTATTGGTTTTTTTCGGCGCAATTTATTAATGATAATCAATTGAAACATTTATAGATGATCATTTTATTTGTTATGTATAAAATACAAAAAATATTGTGTAAGTCAAATGATCGTTTTTATGAATTTTCAATCGATGAAGTATTAGTTGGAAAATTAAATAGTTAGATAGAATCTGTCGAGTCATTTCTGAAAATATTGTTTTTTGATAGACTCAAACAATGTTATTATGGCGAAAACTAGATTCGCAAGAAAGTATTAAATCTTTTTCTGTGATATTTTTGTATTTTATTCATATTTAGATAAAATACATCTATTTCATACATTTAAAAATTCAATTTTATCACCTGTTATCCATAGGAGTCGAAATAACAATCGAAGTATAACAGAAAATATAAACATAATTAATATGTTTACCAATTTTCAGTATTTAAATTTTGTTTCATCGTCATTTTGGTATCAATTATTATTATTTCATAATTCACCGTCAGCTATTTTCTCATCAAATCTATTAGAATCGCACGTTAGTTCGGATAATTTCATTGACTGTTGTTTTTTTTTACTTGATAGTATATTATTTAATATCTAATTAAACGAGTCAATAATATTATTTTTTTTAAGAAAAAACTCCCTAAGTTAAGATGCTTCGTACAATTCTTTGATCTGGTTCTATATAGATATGATGAATTAATTGTACCATTTCTACATCGAATGTTAAATTTAGAAGAAGAACTCAGTTTGAAGAATATTATTGATCATATAGCACAATTAAATAAATTTATATCTAATATTCATTCAATCATTCATTGATCTTGATAATCAAATTATTACTTGTGTTGATTATTTTTCAGAGGCAGTGGAAGGTCGATATTATATTTATTCATATTCATATACATTGAAAAAGTACAATAAGATAACAAATAATTTTTCAGGTGGATTATTTGAATGTGTTTGTGAAATATCGTTATTTGATGAACAATTTTTTAGACATGAATTTTTTCTTTATATATTGCTCAATCATTTCCATTAATGAAAGAATTAACTTTCGGTAATCAAAAAGCACAAAAGAATAAATAATCTAGAATATCAAAAGATGATGATCAAGATTTCTCAATTGTTCAATATTCTCATCTTAATGATCTCAATCTATATGAAGTTCATAATGATTATAAATGTTACACACAGTTTTAAAAGAGATGCAACATGGATTAATTGTTCAAAAATTATTTTTTTGAATACACATCTAATTGTAAACTTAAACGTTTTAATTATTTGAAAAAATAGACAGTAAACTTGAGTTTTAATATTATATCGCTTCTTTTAAATGATGTTTTTCAAAATCATTTTAGTTATAGACTATTCATTTTTGTAGTGAGTAAATTTTTATAAACGTAAGTTTTATATAATTGTCTATCTAATCACTAGTATGTTACATTCTAGTATTGGAAAAAAGAAAATTTTGAAAATATCAGTTTTATCCTGAAAGTAATAGTTTATTTGAAAATTTTTCAAGAAATGAAATTTATCACAAATTTAATAAATGTTTCCAGAGCAATAGAAATATTGAAAATACTTTTTTATTAAATCAATATTATTTGGACAAATTTTTCATTAGTTCTTTCATCATTACTCAACTATTACAAATGTTTATCTGATGAAAATGAATTAATCTTATTCGATAAATTTCAATTATTATCTCGTTCATTTTTCTTTGAAAACTTTCAAAAATATATAATTTATTTAATTTTATCTCAAATTATTTTTATTCGTTTACTTATGCATCTTTGTAAATGACTTCGATGATCCACTATAATTTATGAAATCTCTCATCTATCAAATAATGCAAATTATTCAATTCGACATTTAGAAATAGATCTATTACAAGATAGTAAAAAATTTAACTTTATTTTACAAATAATATTTAATGAGATTTTTTTTCAAGTTTGATGATTAGATGATCCTGATGCAGATCTTCATTTATTAAATAATGATGAAATATGTGAGTTTTGTAAAATAAAACAATGCTTCGTTCCTCAATAACAATCACGATTATCTATTATTGAACAAGTTTGGTATTTAATCAAAATTTTCGAATAATTAATTTTATTATTCAGATTACAACGAATAATAATTGAAAATGCATTTACTCTTCTGTCAAAAAGATTTTTTTTTTGTTCATAGAAATTTGTTAATAAAAATTTATTTAGATATAAACAATATTTTTAAATAACTCGTGAACAACTCAAACTGTAAGATAAATTAATTAATGAACTTAAAATCTTCTGTTTTTATCTGATTATGTTCGTGCTCGAAATTTTATCTTGATTAACTGAAGTATTACAATTAACGTAAAATTATAATGAATCAATGGAATTATTATACAATAGTTATTAGGTGATTTTTTTCTTTAATTTTTTTTTTGTTCTATTTGAACAAATTAATTCAGTTTAAATCGACAAATGTATAATTGACATCATTATAGTAAATTATGGAATCATTTAGCACTTGCTAAAGTAATTAATTGTCCTACAGCATGTGAAAGAGCAAGAAGATTTATATTCTCGACCGAAATCAAAAGAAATACTTCTACTAGCAACATCGGTAATAGATGAACACGAGAACTCATTATGGAATGTACCAATGCTAAAAGAAGTTACATTTAATTTAAAAATTAACTTTTGATTTTGTAAACCAGATTGAAGTTATATACTGGTCGTTTATTTCGAAGAAGTAACAAAATTAATCAGAGAATTGCAGTGTGAAAGTGATCATGAAAATATAGTTAGAATATTCAAAGAAATTACCAAGAAAAATTGGGAATTATTTCCAACAAAACCAACATTATTAGTAAGAATATTTATTCTCTTATTTCTTATTTTGGGTGTGGGTATAGATACTGTCTTCATCCACACCCACACCCTATTATATCAAATATTATCGAAGGCAGATAATGAACCATTTTAATCAACATCGTTGTAGTCAAATGTTGAATATGGTTTGCATTTTTGATGACACAACAATTTCATTTATTTGCAATGTTTTTTTTTTTATAGTGAATTACGAAATATTTTATTTGTCATTTTACAATAATATCATCAAGAAGAATCTTTAGTACAAAAAAAAATGTTTTCTGATGTTATCTCATCTGAAATATTTAGACTACGTGCAATGGGTGAATTATAAAGAAATAATATGATAACATTTTTCTTTATTCTTTTAGATGTTTATTTTCAGCTGTTATTGGTAGTATTGTCTGACGAATTTCAAGTAAATTTTATGTCAAATATGAACCAACTTGACCACTGCCGACGGTACAAATACATATAACTGATGTATTTAATATAGACTTGTTAGTAACTATTGAAAGTGATTGTCGAATAAGATGATATACAAACAACATCGGATAACATGAGTAAGCATTGATGAGATATTAAAGATATAACTCTAGAAAAAATATTTAGCATAGTTTCTATAAAAATTTTACATAATAGCTTATAACTATTGTTCTTAAAATTAACTATATGTATTCAGAATAAACACTCATTTTCAAATTCCTTAATGAAATTCTTATAACTCATTCTTACAGTTCATAAAATAAGAAAAAAAACTTCTTGTATAATAGCATGTGGAAACATTTTCACAATTAATATATATTGTTTTTCTTTCCAAGTTCAATCATAGATCGTTCTCTTGTATTTAATTGTGAATCAGATATTGTATGTTCTTCTTTTTCACGATAAATAAGTAAAAAATTAGTATCTCTAATAACGATTGCGACAATTTTATTATTCGTTATTCTACAAGGTATTCATGGTCGAAAACGGGTGTGAGTGTGGTTGAAATGAAGTCTAACATCCACATCTTAATAGATCAGAATTTTATCATTATGATAAAAAAATAATAGAGCAGTGGAATAAAAAAGTGTGAAACTTATGACAAACAAAATATGAAAGTCATTCTAACAGATAGTAACATTTCTGGATTAATGATCTACATTTGTTTCCTATATCAAATAAAAAAATTTCAAATTTAAAAAAAACTGAATAATAATAGTTCATTTTCTATTCAAACATGATAATTATTCATTTTAAATCGTATAAAAAGATAGATGATATATTTACTTGAAAATGATTGTTTGAAAATAATAAAAACTAATTTAATGTTCTATTGATAAATTCTAGGAAGGATTAGTTCATTTCAAGAATAACCCTTTTAAATAATTTTTATCATTTTATATGATATGATATTTGTTTTAGATATTTCTTCTTTTAATTACGAGAAAAAGCTTGAGACATGCATTCCTATAACAATTTATTCTTCATACAGCAGAATTTTTTCAATTTGATATGTTTAGGCAGCCATAATCTTCATGGAACATATCAATTTTTGACAATATACTATTATTCTCTTTTCTATTGATAGGAAAGTGAATACTCTAAAAACTGCTAATTTTGCTTTTTTTAAAATATTTTTTCTTAAATACAAAATTTTAAATTTTAAAACACAGTCAATCTTAAAACTGCACTTTTATGTCTTTTTCAGATACTAACGATTGGTTAAAACCTTTTCTTGATAAAATTCGAGATGAATCAATGCAAATTTTTCTGTTACGATTAATAGTTCATATGAAATCAAATTTTCCGAAATTCCAATCTGTTTGTGCAAAATTTAGTTACATATTTTTCAAAGAAGAATTGAAATCTAAAAGATGTTGATAGAATTTAGATAAAGATATATAGAATTTTATAATGAATTTTATGCTATATTTATAATTTCAATAAAATTGTTCTAAAAAATGCTTCATCGTTTTTTCAATCCTTATCCACCGCGATTTGCAAATCAGACATTGTCATTCAATGAGAATTTACAAAAATGGGTATAAATAGCACTACGATAGGGTGTGGAGCTTGTCCTAAACTGTATATGACGTCTTTCTAGCTGAAATTTTAGAATAAAAAGGGAAAATAAAAGATGTTGATTATTTTAATTATAAAAATTCTTGATTTTTCTAAATTCAATAAAGATGAATGCAACGCATATATGTGTTATATGTTTGTAATGAATGAATTATTTCTTTCACGAAACAGTTCATATTCTTGACAGTAAATCATCTTATAAAAAAATGATATATTTCTTTTCAAACACATAATTGATGCAACAATCATTTTTATGATCGTCATGCGTTTCAATCAATAAACATTGAAGTAAAGAGAGTCAGCTTTTCTTTCACTAGTTTAATACTAAATAGAGACCATTTTCGTTTTTACTTGGAAGAAATTGATCAATATGAATCAATGCTCTACGATGGTTACTTTTTTTTGTCATAAGCTGTGTGTGATTGAAATCGTATATTCGTAAGCTTTTAGTGTGAGTAAAATCGTGTCTATGAATATCAAAAAAGAAAAGATAAGATGAAATTAATATAATATGATAAGAAGATGATTTTTTAAACCGAAACAACCTATGATTTGACATACGATTTTATATTCAAATATGATGAAAATTAAACCTAGTCCTAGGATAAATATGGTGATTATTTAAGTATTTTAAAAATTTAGTACAACAATAAATATAAATTCCATATTGATATGTGTTTATGAAACCTTTAGGGTAATTCATTTTCTATGGGAACATCTTCAACACGATAGAATTTATGATGGTAATTCCACTTTATAAAGATTCTTGAGAAATCACTTTGAAAACGTTTTTTTTGTTTGCTGAAATTTCTTAAAAATACTTCTATGAAAAATTTTCAATATGTTTGTTTACATAGATAATAAATTATAGAGTAAAATTTGAATTGTATTTTATGTTTTCTGATACTTTTCTAGAAATATTTTTGCTATTCGTATCCTTTCTATTCGTTCGTTATTATCTTCAGATAGTGTATTAATATGAGTCTATCTTACTAAGAATTGCTCATTGCATACTGATAGATCGATGGTTATACACTTGTCTTTACTTAGATCGTACATCTGGCAATGGTAACTCTCACAAGATTTTTATTCTTAACAATTTTTACAAGACCTTTCATCATTCAACACAAATCAAGTATAATGAAAATCGATCAGAGCACCGACTTCGAATCGACCTTCACTTCCACAGTCCCTTTGATTTCCTAGCCAGTTTTTTTGTTTTTGTATTACATTTTTTCGATTACAACTCATCCAATAATCCTTTAATTATCATCATTTTCAGAAAATAATCATTGAATAATTTAAACTTAGAAAGTTGTATTTTTTGCATATTACACTTTTCATGAAAATACATACACAGTACATCTTCTCTCGGAATACTTTAATGTTTGAAAAAAATTTAATGACTCAACCCAAATTTCAAGTTCTACACTGCTACCAAATAAAAGGTGAGAATAACTACCATAGTACAGGTATTAATAAATATATATATTGAATCAATGCATGATACTATATTTATTATCTACTGGTCTCGGTTCGATATTACATGTTCTTAATGATTTATGAATTACATTCCAACAGTGACCAGGCTTTATTTCTATTTGTCGTTTCTTAAATTCTATTCTGTGTGCCTGTTACGAAACTTCATCTTGATGTAACATTATCGACAAAAAAAAAGTGGTTTTCATTTAGTATCAAATGAAATTTTACAATCCATACTTGATATAAAACAAATTGAA
>CAJNOP010003462.1:0-13016 GCA_905250075.1 Rotaria sp. Silwood1 | reverse complement strand
CCACACCCACACCCACACCCACACCCACACCCACACCCACACCCTCACCCACACACCCACACCCTATCTCGTGCTTGTTTTGAAATTCGTTTTAGTGAAGGTATAACGAACAGTCATCTTTTCTACGAATTGAATCGAAGAGGCGCAAGCCAAAAAAGGCACGTAGAACATTCTTCTTAAAAAAAAAGTCGGATCTGATAGAATATCATTGATATAGCCACTTTCTTGTACGTATATGCCATTGTACTTAGGCTATCATTCACATTTTTATTATCCTTCATTTATTAAGTCATTGATTTGTTCGATTTATGCTTATATGCTTTCTTCTCTATTGTTGGAAATTTTCTATATTATTTATTTATCAGATTTCTAGTAGCTTTAATCTTTTCTTATATTTAGATCGATAAACACATTTTAATTCTCGAAGTATAATAAACTGAAAATTATAAAAATATTAAACATATTCAACAGCTTTTTTCTTTCATAAAAATATTAATAATATGTTATGAAGAATACTTTGGTTTTATTATTTAAATGTTCATAGGAAATATTGTTAACAGTGATGAGAAAATAGATTATTTGAATAAATCATCGAAAAAAGGTATTTTTTTTCTCCAACAAGGTTCATTATTAAATCCAATTAAGGATTAGACAAAGATACTTTGTTTTCGAGCAAAGCCTTTTCTGAAGCACAAACTAAATATGTATGGATAAGGAATTGCACACATGTTCCTATTCACACATTCTCACAGACATTGCTATTTAACATTAGAACATTTATTCCGTGCTTTGACATATTCATTCCAAATCAAGTACGATAAGAGGTTTTATATCAACTATATAATCATGTGCCAATATTAAAGACATTTTATTTTGACGATTTCAGATGTTTCTTGCTCAATTTATTGTCATCTTTTTTTTTGTCATGAATCTCTAAATAATGATAGCTGTTGAGATACTCTAGAAAATTACTCAGGTGACTTTTGCTCAGAAAATGAGCAAAAGACTTCAAAATCTTGTTTATTTCTTCATCATTGTAGGCCGGCACCTTCTTCGTAAAAGCATTGAAGAAAACAGACATCTGGATATTATTTGAAAGAGCAGAACCCACAGATTATATATATATAAATATCATACTTCATACATAAAAAACCAGGTGCGTACTGTCTCAAACAAAATAAGACGATATTTCATTGTCGATATTAAGTACATATGTCCTATTCGAAAAAAAGAGTCTCCAAATGACCTTTACACATTTTCTGATCGAAACATGTAAAACAAAACATGTTTGTTCTCAAAACATTCTATTTTGTATAAAAATCAATATTAGAAAGAAAAAGTTGGCTTGCTTGCTATCAAAAATAAAAATGAAAATAAAAAATAGCCAGGTGTCGAAATCAAGGACATTCCTATGTAAAAATCGATAAAATTTTAACGATGTTAACGAAAAAAGATGTTACCTTTCTGACCATGAAAACGCGTTAAAAATTTCTTTTTAACAAAACTTCACGAGTTATTTTACGTTAAACTATTTCTAACGAGAAAATACGCGTGAAGTTTCGTTAAAAGCAAATTTTTAACGCGTTTTCACGGACAGAAAGGTAACATCTTTTTTAGTTAACATCGCTAAATTTTTATCGATTTTTACATGGGATTTTATTTTGTCGATTTCAGATGTCTCTTTCTCAAGTTATTCTATTCATTATAAACAAGTTTTTTCTTTGTCATGAATCTCTAGATTATGATAGCTCTTGAGATATTCTAGAAAATTACTCAAGTGATTTTCGCTCATTTTCTGAGCAAAACACTTCAAAATCTTCTTTGTTTGTTCTCAAAAGATTGTATTTGGCTTGTATATATTGTATAAATGTCGAAACTAAAGAAACCGCTCCTGATAACAACAACACAAGAAGTTCATCATTGTAGACTGGTACTAATATATATATGTTGTGGCCGAAGTTGGAATGCAGCCTGATTCAGAATTCGTCCAGCCGAAGTTAGAATTCCAATTTCGGCTGGACTAATTTGAAATTCTAAGTTAGACTAAACTGATTATAGACGAGATCAGAATTCTAAGTTCGACTAAACTGATTATAGACGAGATCAGAATTCTAAGTTCGACTAAACTGATTATAGACGAGATCAGAATTCTAAGTTCGACTAAACTGATTATAGACGAGATCAGAATTCTAATTTCGACTAGACGAAATTAGAATTATTGTTTAATGGCTAGAAACCCATAAAAAAAGAGAATTAAGGATCAATTTTTTAAATTTAACAAAAAAAATTAACAAATATCACAAATTCGAAGTTAATTTAGCCTCCTCCACCCAAATTAGAACACCGCTCTAAGATAAAACACCACCTCACCAGAATGTTTCGCTCGACATAAAAGACGGTCACGAGCTTTTCAAAAAGGTTTTTCATAAATCCAGAATAATTTTCAGTTTTTAGCAGTTTAAAGAGTAGTTTTTGATTGAAAGCTAAGTGTTCATTATTAAAAACACTATTTTCTCTCGGATTTAGCGAATTTTACAGCACTTGGGTATAAAATTTGTTCATTTGGAGGTTAGAAAGCTTATCCTAAAATCCTTGGTTTTACAAGAATCTTTTGACAAAAACGTTAGTCCATATTAGAAGTTCACCTCCGAAAGAACAATATAAATTTTCGGAATGGACGGCCATGCCTTCTCATTTTTTTAGGAGGGAGGGGGAAGGACTACTCGATGTTAGGGCAGGTACCTTCCTTTGAGTGACATTTGGTAGAACAAGACGCGTTAGCTCTTTTCACATCCTCACCGTCACAAACAAATTTATGAATATTTTTATCATCTATCTTTTACCGTTTAATATATATTAAAAAATATTTCTAATTTCGTCTAGTCGAAATTAGAATTCTAATCTCATCTATAATCAGTTTAGTCGAACTTAGAATTCCACTTTAGTCCCGACGAAGTTAGAATTTCAATTTCGGCTGGACGAATTCCAAATCAGGCTGCATTCCAACTTCGGCCGCAACATATATATATATATATACATTACACTTCATATATAAAAAAAACAAGTGTGTACGGTCTCAAACAAGAGAAGACAATTATTTGCTGTTAGTATTAAGAATATTTGCTCTACCAATGCATTTAAAAAAAAATAGTTTGTCGTACTTTGTAATTCTTTTCAATCGAAACATAGATAAGTGGTGAGGATTGTTGAACATATCCTCACCTACGCTCTCAAGGCTTCTCAAGAGAGATCTTGAATTAATTTAAAAAGGATGTCCAATGTCAAGACTTGTAGATTTGTACACTTTTACAATCCGAGAAATTGTTTTCACTGCTGTAGAATATTGATGAAAATAAAAAACTGATTTGTGCCATTTAAAATCAAATTTATGATGATTTGTTAAATTAATATCTAGTTGTCTCGATACACACATTCGGTTTCCATCATGATGATCATCAAATATCTTCCAATAAATTGTTTCTACCAGTCGACAGATGTGATGTGTATGATCATTCTATAGATGAATAGAAGTATGCACGAATAAAATAAAAGTAAATATTTTCTCACATTGATTCTTGGTGGAATGAATGCATATTCAAACTATCATAACGGCATCGTCTCTTCGATTGGAAAGAATAGGTTTGCTGTCTCTATCCTATGATGTGAGACATACGATTAGATTCTCACCATAATAAAATTGATTATTATTGTGTTGAATCAAACAATGCTAAGAGTGTGTGAGATATCTCATATGACGGTAGTCGATCTGATATATAAACCCACCGATACGACTGTGAAACTTCAGCGATTTAGGTGTTCATAAGGAATCAACGAATCGGTATTCATTCAAAACTCGTCCATAATCAAAACTGAAAAAAATGCTTCGTTACATCAATTCAATCTGCTTTCTTCTTGTTGCTTTCTTAGCAATAAATTGTATGGCAGTGCCATCGAAGGACAAAGCCGATAAACATGCTTGGCATCCACATAATGTTATCAATACTTCGGGTCAACAAATGGCTACAACTAGAAATCATCCATTTGCTACATTATCGTGTGTCATCAGGCAACTCTTGTTCAACTTCATAATAAAAACTAATATATCGGAATAGAATATTCAAGTTAATTGTGCACACTGTCCATTTCTCATATGATTTTCTATTCAAGTATCAATTCGAGATATTTTATTTCCTAGTCTGCAAAATATTTCCATGGAAACTTGACTTGGTTGCTGGCTTAAATTCCTTAGTCGTGTAATCGTTAATTATGCGACAAATGGCATAGTAATTATTTTTAACTAAAACAATATTTAAATAGAATGTTTGTATGAATTATTCATTTGTTGTGTAATTTTCAATAACTCCTTCAAATGTCGATATTCTATATCTAGATGAATAAAATATTAGAAATCAATCTTAATAGGAATAGTTCATATTTTATTTGACTCTTAATTATACTGTCAGTGTAAAATATTTATTTCGAAGTAAGTAAAATATTCTAGCGAAATTTTCGTCGAAACTATTCGTTTTCCATGTAATATTCAAGTATACATTAAAATATAGATATTTGTGTTTCAATTAAGTAAAATATATTCACAAAATCTTGCTTGTTTGAATTATTCCTTAACTATATGACCATAATCTATAGTGTCAACTGCAAATATTTATTTATTCATGTGGAAAGTATTCGAATAGAGTCTTGCAAGTATAAATTGTTCGTTTCTCATGTTATATTCAAATATACCAATTGGTGGAAATATCTACGTTAAAATAAGGAAAATATTCCAATAGAATTTTGAATCTTATGAAAATTGTTTATATCTCATGTGATTATCAATCATTGCATGAACTCAAAATACGTATTGCATATGGAGAAAAATATTTGAGCAGAGGTTTGGCTATAAGAATTGCTTGTTTATTATACGATCTTCAATAGAACTTCCAATTGTAAATATTTATCTCGAGTTGAGTAAAATATTTGAATAAACTCTTGATTGTTTGAATTATTTATTTATAATATAATCATTTATAATAATGCCATCTTTAAATAATTGATTTCGTATGATAAAAAATATTCGAATGGAATCTTGGAGATATGAATTGTTTATTTCTAATATGATCAACAATTCTACAGTCAATATGTCGAATCTTTCTTTTCAAATGACTAAAATATTCGGATAGAATTTTGGTTATTTGAGTTGCTTATTTTCTCAGTGATCTTCAATTAAAGTATCAAAATTGTTATATTTATTTCGATGTAAAAAAAATAGTTGAATAGAATCTTGTCTACTGTATGAAATGTTCATTTTTTCTGTGATTTTTGATAATATTATCAGTTAAAAATATTTACATAGATTTGAGAGAAGTATTTTAATAGAATTTTTACTGTGACAATTAAGCCAGGTTTGTTCTATTAATATAATATAAAATATATTAATGATAATTCACAGAAAGATTGCCATTGATAGGTGAAAACTTTTACGAATACGAATGAATATAGATAGGCTTTCATTCATTGACGTTATCTGATGTTTATTTGTATTGACAGACAGTTATAAAAATGTATAGAGAGGATCAGACTCCTTTCAATTTCACCTTCGACTAGTTTTGTCACTATTTATAATAAAACTAATGTGATCTTGTTTTTTTTTGTTTCGTTTTAGGAAAAACGACACACACATAGAGACCATGGAACATCTAAATCCATCATTATGTTTACTATTACAAATAATAATTCATCCACTGTTCCATATTATTTTTTCTCATTAGTTGTTTCCTATCAATTTCTAATAAAGCCTATGTGTGTGCGTGTCAAAAGCGTACATCAGTAACTTCACAGTATGATGACATGTTTCTATCAAGCTTGAATTTCTTATTCCAACATCCAAGAGCGAAAAGAGGCATTTTCATCTTGAGTGTGAAAGTGAATGTAACAAGATGAGGAAATCTAGTCACAGCAGCATATAGCTGAAATAAGTTATGCTCACGTCATATCTTGTAACGAATGTTCATAAACATGACTAGTAGTGATTGTCTAACATGAATGTGAGAAAATAAGATACAGTTGAGGATGTAGAAGTG
Organism: Rotaria sp. Silwood1; assembly: GCA_905250075.1. Lineage (NCBI taxonomy): Eukaryota > Metazoa > Rotifera > Eurotatoria > Philodinida > Philodinidae > Rotaria > Rotaria sp. Silwood1. Next base: position 6,936 of record CAJNOP010003462.1, on the reverse strand, counting down.
TCGATGAGAGAAAGAGTGAAGTCTACATCTACACACCCACAGACCCCAATGGTCGTAGCCATTTTGTGGAACTCACGTCTGTTTTCAAAGAAAATAGTGAGTGTAAGTTTTTAGTTCGAGGTTTGGCGGCTCCCCCCTCTTCCCATTACAGACAGCCCCCCCCCCCCCTCCCCCATTACAGACCTTAGCAATGAGGATGAAATAATGGATAAATAAATAAATATATACATATATAATAGTTCCATTAACTATCTAGTTCAATGCTTATAATAAAAAAAAAACAAATATAGAATTAAGACAAAAAAAATTGTGAAAAATGAAAAATATTGAACGAATAGCAACAATAAAACGAAATAGAAGGGCGCCTGTCAGAAAATTAAAAAATTTAGAAATTCTTGATTTTATACTTTCTCTATTTCATGTTAGTATAATGAAGCTGAAGAACATACGTCAGTTCCACATTTCAGCCCCAAAGGAGCTGCGTTGACAAGCTTTTTTCAATAATTCAAAAAGAAAAAGAACTAGACAGCTGCGATTTTCACCATTCGAAAGAGGCTACACTAGAGTATCTTCTCCTCTTATATTATTTACGACGAAATAATTTTTGGAAGGCATTGCAAATAATACATGAAAGTGGTCTATCGTTCCGATAAAATTTTGGTTTCAATATATGACTTTGATAGAAAAACCTTAGATCTATAACTTAAGATATTATTTGAATATGATCATTCTCATGTATTATAACATAAAGCAAATCAAATTCTTTATGTACTCCAATGAAAAGTATAAATTTCTTTTAATTTCTAAGAAAATTTTCTTACTGTTTTGTCAAAATTTTATATGAACAACAGATAATTTTTGATTTCTAAAAATGTTTAATTTTAAAATGATTCTGTCTTATATAAAATATTGAAGAGAAAGATGTCAGTATGTTATCTCTTTCCAATGGTGAAAATCGCAGCTGTCTAGCTCTTTTTTTTTTCTTAAAAAAAATACTAGTAAGTGAATTTTTCTTCAAAAAATGTATGTGTGTGAATTGCGCTCGTATTGTACGGTTGTGTTTCCAACACGAAAACGCTTATATCTCAACTTCTACTCAACCAATTTTAATAATTTTTTTTGAAATACTCCTTAGGCTCTATCCTACTTACTGTAAAACTATCAAGGCTTTTGGCCATGGTAGCTATGGAATTTTCAAGCAAGAAAGATCAAAATGAGTGCCTTTTTGACCCACCCATCGGCGAAAATCACTCTTACTGTCCTACAATTTTGAATAGATAAAAATAATTTATTATAACCATTTTGTAGCTAAGACTTTCTTCTCTCTCATCATATAAATTGATCACAGCTTTGGTTTTGATTTTCTGATCAAATCTTGCAAAGACTAGCTAAACATACACTTTGATCAGTTTATGTCCCGACAGATTAAATTTAGTCTACTAAAGCCAATGCAAAAGCAAACGCCAATTCTTTTTTACTATTCGGTAGAGTAAAGAGCGAGAAATCTTTTGATAAAAATTTTTTTTTCGAACAACCTTATGGATCAAATAAAAAACTAAAAATAAGACGGTAGGGGTATTGTTTTTTTTCTAAATGTCCCGACAGATTTTGAATTTTATTTGTTTGATTTCTCGGTAATTGTATGAGCTAAGGCCATGATCTTTTTATCATTTTTAGCTGACTATATGGTAAAGCTGTGGTAAAAATTTCAGCTCTTAACCACATATTGTTCATGAGAAAATAGTATTTTACTCGAAAAATGTCCCGACAGATTTTTTTGTATCCAAATGTCCCGACAGATTAAATTCAATCTACTAAAGCCGATTTAAAAGCAAATTCAAATTCTCTTTTTTCTGTTCGATAGACTAAAGGGTGAGAAATCTTTCAATAAAAAATTTTTTTCTAAGGACCTTCTAAATCAAATAAAAAGCTTAAAATAAGAGGGTGAGGTGATGATGAGGGCGTCATCCGCACCTTTTCATCTTTAAGATACGCATGTATACAGGGTTGCCATCTGTACCCCATTTCGGGGTACAGTACCCCATTTTAACGTTTTGTACCTCAAAAAGATTTGTACCTCAGAGGTACAAAATTTGTACCCCCTTTGGACAATTTCCTTTTGCATAAGATTAAAATCATATTTTGTTAAAATCGATAAACTTATTGACTGTAGTTGACATCTTCATTTGAATAGTAGAGATACGAAGAGTCAATTACATTGGCTGATGCATGACCAATACAGGACATTGTTATTCTTAGCATTTGTGTCTCCTTCTCTTTTGCAATTTGAATCTCACAATCGAAATTAAATCGTGTTTCTAATCGATTATAGTTTTCTATTAAAAGAATTCATATATATTTATTGCAAAATACCGAGGAATTATTGTAGATTTTAGTTATGCAGCAAACGAACAACGATAATTCTATTGAACTAGATATTGAAGTCATTGAGGAAGAGAATGATTCCATGACACTCGAATTTGAAAAACCAATAACACCAAAAGAAACATCAAGTTCTATGTCTAGATTATCTTTCAATATAGAAAGAAAGTCATTGAATTCTTCATCAAAATCAAAAAGATATTGCAAGTTCAACAAAGAATGGATTAAAATTTCGAAATATGCATCATTTTTACAAGAGTGTCGAACAGATTCATCACTTGCACATTGTTCTGTGTGTAAATCGAATTTTTCAATTGCTAATGGTGGGAAGTATTTGATCGATCGTCATCTTGAACAAGCGAATCACAAGCGTCTAGTAACAGCAGAAGCTAAACACAAATGTAATTTAGTTTGTTCATTAATTCAAAAGAATACTGATTATGTTGATCTATTGTCTTTTAGCACATTCAATGTTTGATTCTATTCCTCACTCGACTGAATTGACAAAGTTGGTTGCTGCTGAAATCACATTAGTTTATCACGGAATACGTCATGGACATAGCTATTTGAGTCAGGCATGCACTGCTGATGTCTCGAAGAAATTGTTTCAAGATTCAACTATTGGAAAAAATCTCACATGTGGACGAACTAAAGCTCGTGAAATTGCTGTTAATGTTTTAGGTGAGTAATAATTCTTTTTTAAAACAGAAGCATACTGACCAATTAGAGAAGAAGGGTAAAGATCGTTAGACGAATATTTCTTATTTTTTTACGATCTTTTTTTAACTCCATTTATGACTTCTCAAATTACAGAAATGATTAATAAATCCGGTTTTTATTCTTTATCATTCGATGCATCAAACAAAGGTCACAAGAAAATGTTTCCATTCGTTGTAAATTACTTTACAGTTCGTGGTAACGAACGATCAGTGATTGAAGTAATTGAACTAGTTAATGAAACAGCTGATCATATTGTTGCTTCACTTCGAGAAGTATTGCAAATGAATAATATTGATATTCAGAATATGACATCAATTGGTGCTGATAATACAAACGTTAATTATGGACGAATTCATTCTGTTTTTTCTTTGTTGAAATCTGATATTCCACATCTAAAGAAAGGTGTTTTGCTATTGAAGAAAAATACACATGTCCCTAATAATAATGTTTTCTTCTAGGAAATTGTTTTTCACATGTCCTAAATAATGCAGTTAAAACTTCACATATACACTTGGTCATTGATGTTGAATCAATTTTGTCAAAACTCTATGGTCACTTTTCTTCTTCAACAAAACGAGTAGAAACTCTCAAAGAGTACTTTGACTTTGTCGAGCAAGATCATTTAGTAAAGCATATATCATATTATTAATAGTCATCAATGTTTTTTTATATTCAGTTATTATTGAAACACATCAATCTTCCTTGGCTTAGCCTATATCCCTCTATTGAACGATTACTCAAAGTATTTGATCCATTATCCGCTTATTTTTTGGATTTGGGTGACGCAGATGCTTTTCCATGTCCGCCAATAATTTCAATGTTTTTTACTTCTACTGAAGCCAAATGTACAATGTATTTTTTGCACAATGTTTTGTTTGATTTACAGAAAAAGAGCTTGAAATTGCAACGATACTACGTTTCTATTGTTGATTTGAGTAGAATCATCACTAGTCTTCTTAGCAAACTTAATGACCGATTGAAACAAAATTATTTTGGTTATCAAACGAAAATTCTATTGAATTCATTGTCCGATTCAGATCGAAAAAAACTGAATCAATCATTTATCGATTATGTGTCTAGTGTAATTAAATATATTGAGAAATATTATAATGAACAATCCGAATTGGCTGAATTAACTGCAGTTTTTGGTATGTTTTATTGTGATAATTAGATAAGAGAACAGCTTCATTTTTCTAGGCATACGTGAAATCGATCAAATAAAATTTCATCAAATTGAAGAGTGTGTCGTTTTTCTCAAGTTGGAAATTGATCATGATAAATTATTCGATGAATTGAATATTTTACAATCCACATTCAAAGAAGTCAATTCATATCGTGAACCATTGAGTGATCAAATTCGAAAATATATCGGTGATGATGCTCATAATTTCAGTGGAGATATAATCAATGATCAAAATAATGAATCACAGAATGAACAAGATCTTTTTCATAAACCAACAATTGAAATTCATGAAAAAGAAAATCAGATTCGATCTGATCAATTGTGGGCATATCTGCTCACAAAATCAACAACTTTATGCAGCGAAATGACGAAAGTTCTTGCCAATGTTTACTCGATTCCTTGTTCAAATGCATTTGCTGAAGGTGTCTTCAGTCATATGAAGCACGCATGGACACCAAGTCGAAACTCGATGTCGACTGAAACAATTGCTACTGAATTAAAGATAAGATTAAATAGCAAGATAAAATGTGAAGATTTTTATTCTTTTGCACAATCTCAACCAGAATTGATTAAATCTGCTAAAAGCAAGCAGAAATACAGTTATGTAAAAAAACGTGTATTAGCTAATGCAAACAGAGAAGATTTACTTTAAGTGAATATTTTTTATTGTTTTTTGAACAGATATATGTCGAAAGGAAAAATGTATTTGTGAACTACTTGTTTCGAAATAAATATTATAATTTAAATACTATTTTCAAAGCCGAGACAAAATTGGAAACAATCTTTTTACGCTAAAAATACTTTTCAAAATCGATTTCTCATTGACACTGCTTGTTATTCAATAGAAAATTGTGTATCCCATGGACGCACCCCATTTAGAACAATATTGTACCTCACATGTACCCCATTTAGAAATTTTTGTACCCCATTCTAAACCTGAACAGATGGCAGGCCTGCATGTATATGTACCGATAAAGTTTCGCATATGCTCATTAGATTCTCCTTTTCAAAAGCTTTCGATTGATATATAATAACAATATATAAATTGTCATTTCATGATTTTATTTTGTCAAAATATTTCTAAAATTATGTGTTTTATTATGTCAAGAAAACTTGAAAACTATGCATTTTTTTAATAAAGCTCGTTTTTTTTCTGAAATGAAAAAACTGACAGTTGGGAAAATATTTGATTTATAAACAACTGATAGTGCTCTATCGAATGGACAATTCAAAATTGCTTTATATTCACTTTTATTTTTTTCGTTTTTTTTACGTCAAACCGTACAGTACGAGCGCAATTTACTCATGTACATGTTGTGGTCAAAATTAAAATTCAGTCCAATTTAAAATTTGCCTAGTCAAAATTGAAATTCTAATTTTGCCCAACATGATCTCAGTCAAAATTCAAATTTTAATTTTAATTTTTACCAGACAAAATTAAAATATTTCTGATGTATATAAAACGATAAAACTTTGATTACCAAGGATAACAAAGAGTGGTGTAAGCAGGATTTTTGTATATGTTGGATCTCAGCTGGAACATGTAGCAAAAATTCAAAGCGTTTAACTCCTGAAAAGATGCGTCTTTTAGATGAAATTCGATGTAGCTAGCGGAATCGTAAGTTCGAAAATATTGAGACAGTTGACGAATTTTTTCAAAAATTTTTCAAAATTTTGAAAATATTATCGAAATATTCCAGCAGTTACCGGGACTTATTTTTTTGGGGATTATTCGGACTTTTCAATAAATTCTTAAGCATTTTGAGATAAATTCCACACTATTTCTAAATACATACAAGATGAGAGTGAGGGTGTGGGATGCAGGGGAAGGTTCGGAGTCTATGGGCTTTTTTATTTCAAACTGAATTCTAAAATCAAAAAAACCACACCAATTTCTTCCGAATCAAACTTTTCTCGTTTGATACTACGTAGTCTCACTAAAAACCCTTAGTCCCCCCTAGTCCTGCAAAGTCCCCCTTAGTCCCCCCCACAAAAAGCTTAGTCCCCGCTTAGTCCCCTGTGCAGGGGACTAAAGCCTATAGTACACAAAGCCACAAGCACACCCTCACCCTCACTCGCGCGCCCACACCCGCACCATGGGTGTGAGTGTGTGTGTGGGTCCCAGACCAACACCCACACCCTCAGTCACTCCCCCCCTCACTCCTAGACTTACGTTTCAGTTTGAAATCAAGTATTATTTTTATTTGATAAATTCAGACTGAAATTAAATAGTCCATTGTATGAAGGTTCGAGTGTGGATGTGCTGAGATATTATCATAATTAATAAAAGCCATCAAGGGAATAAATTCTGAAAGGAGAAATCCTAGTATCTCGTTTTGAAAGGAAGAAAATGTTGATGAGAAATAGGGGAAAACTTTTGTTCGCAAACTTTGATCGGAAAAACTTTAATAAAAAATGATCATGTGGATCCAATGTCATTCTCTTGAAGCTTTATCTGAATCCCATGCCCAATTGCTAAGACCCAGCGTTTATATATTCAAAAATCTTTGTTACGCCACTAATTGTAAAATAAAAGAGAATTGTTCTATCTTAATTGTTTTTCTTTCTTTAAGACTTTCTATTCATGATAAAGATATTTTAATTTTGTCTGGTCAAAATTAAAATTTGAATTTTGACTGAAATCATATTGG
>CAJNOP010003459.1:0-13028 GCA_905250075.1 Rotaria sp. Silwood1 | reverse complement strand
ATATCTCCACCATATTTTGACCAAACGAGCTGATATTTTTATCACTGATAGAGAAGTGTGCATAGTTCTTATTTATAAAGGAAATGTTGTCAAAAATTGTTTAGAAGTGGCACAACTAACTTCAACAAAAAACTGTAGCATAGTTCGAGTTATGAAAAAAAGATTATATTTATTTTCTTAGCTAAGAATAAATGACATCTATTTTTTTTTTTTGACTACCTTGCACTAGCATCATTTGCTTTCATAGTTAACTGACAGATACATGTCTCGTTACTAAATGTATCCTGCAAGTTCCATCTATTGAGAAAACTGCAGTATCATTTTTCTTATAACTCACGAAAGATCTCAGTTTTTTGTTGAAGTTAGTTGTACTATTTCTAAACAATTTTTGACAACGTGTCCTTTATGAATATGAACTATGCACACTCCTCTATCAGTGGTAAAAATATCAGCCCGTTTGGTCAAAATATGGTGGAGATATATATGTAAGCTATTCTTTGTGGAGTTACTTTCTGGACACCCTATATTAGCTATTTTAATATTAATTATAATAATAAAAATTAAAATGAATTAGTTAAAAGAAAATCAAAAATTTTTTAAACATTAAATATTAAATTCAACATCAAATAAAATTGAATCTTGTTTTCAATGTAAATAATTTCAAATAGATCCATTATGTTTTAAATTGTCAAGTTGAAAATATTTAAGTTATATTCTTTTATTTAATACTCTACCAACATTATTTTCATTTATACTTTATTCTTCAATTGAAATTGATGAAAATATTAACCAATTTAATTATGAACATAATTCAACTTCCTTTTTTGTTTTTCATGCATCCTCCGCAGATGAAAGAAATAGAATTGTTCAATATTTGTTTACTAGAACAAAACATCATTCAAATCGTCAATGTACTATAGAAAATAAATATTAAATAAAGAGATTAGATGAATCAGGTTTGTCATAGGTTTTTATAAAACATTTTTAATTAGTTGATGTTTTTCAACAGTATCGTGGTGGTAAAGCCCGTCAGGTTAGTCTCAGACTCAATCCAATTGATTATGCTCTAAAATTAGCAGTCAATTATGACTTAATTATTGTAATATCATCACCAAGATTTCGTGAGAAATATGTAGGATGTGTTAGTCACAGAATACAAATAACCGATAAAAAGTATCCCGCATTTTCAGAGCAACTATCAGATTTAGACTAAAATACTTCATTGAAATTATTTTGGAACCAACGAACTCTACCAGAAGGGCATATTTTTTATTAATTATATCGGTATTTAATATATTGCAATAAAATGCTTTCTATGTACTATAGAAATTATCAAGCTGATGTTCTCGACTGTGGGATTTAGTAAAAACTGAAGAACGAATTAAGTTTCTTTCATTACCAGTTAAGATTTGGAACTATGTAGAAACCAATATAAAAATATGTTCAGTTCTTTTTTGAATTTTGGTAATTACTGAAAACAAGTTCATACAAAATAAGAATGTCTATAGATTTCATCAGCCTTTTTGAAATAGAAATCTCGGGTTCGGTGCGGAAAATTATGATGGTTTCGAGATTTTCATAAAGTCTCATATTTCATATATCATTGATTAAATCGATGTAGCAGTTTTTTATGACAATATTTTTTCTAGATACATGTTCAACAAATCGTTCTTGTGCAATATCAATTGATTCAAATATTAACTTCTGTACAACAGGCACACCATCTCAATCGTTTATGGCATCATCATCATTAAATCCATTATAATGTTCAATTGAAAAATTAGATGATGAAGATGACAATGTGAACAATATATTCCACCACCACTTGAGTAAAATTTTATATTCATTTATTAATTTCAATAAAATATTTTTCTTCTACAGATTTTGTCAAGATGATGATTTTTATCCAATAGCATGTTTGTCTTCATCTTCATCATTTTTCGTTGATGATAAATTACTTCATAACAAATTAGAAAGAACTAGCATAACATCAAGCACAGCATCTGGTCAATTTTTATGTATTGATCATCATGCTCATTGTCATTCATTTGTTAATGATTTATATTTAATTGTTACAAGTAATTTTCACTATCATCCATCAAGTTCATTTATTGATCCTTTATTATCTATTGAATATTTACGTACACATCTTGCTTCAGTTTATATTTTAATAACTGGTTCTGTATGTTTATAACTTTTTCTTTAAATTATATAATCATTTTTTCTTCTTATCACTGTTTAACAGAAATTAACAATGAAGATGAATTATCATATCAACATGAAACAAGTATTAAAGAAGGTTCAATTGACTTAAATGAACAACATTGTTCAACAACATTATGAACAGTTAGTTTTGAAAAATTACTTAATAATGATATTGGCTTAAATGCATTTGTAGAAATTTTTAGAAAAAGAACCTACGTTACTCAAAAAATATATCCAATTTTTCATTGAATGTGAAAATTTTAAAAAATTAATAGATCAGTATGAGATTTCAAATATTTTCGTTTTCATTAAATTCTACAAGGAAAATTCTTTTTTTTTTAGATTCGTAATAAAGCTAATTCGATTTGGTTAACATATTAGTATAATATAGATAATGATTCATGTCTAGTAATTATTGATAGTCAAACACAAGAAAAATGTAAACAATTACTATTAACTAATCCAAATATTAATATATTTGACAAAGCTCAATCTCAGACATTTCAATTAAGTATATAATTAAGCAATATATTTCTCCTAAAAAGTGTATGAGATTGGCTGTAACATATGTATTGCGTACATTATTTCCTTTATGAAATTTTCGCTGACTCTTCTCATTTATAACGTCTGGTGGGAAAGTTTCTGAACAAAATGTTCCTTCATTTTTCGACGATTAAGACGATCAGTAGAAAGTGTTAAACATATGCTCAGAATCAGAATTTTGTGTACTTTCAGAATCTATGTTCAGAATTTTTGTGAGGCTCATATATTAGGAGTTATGAGCAAATCTTTGAAGGCTCTGAAAATCATGGTTGGACGATCTTCAGTGCTTAATAAAACGTCCAGGATAGAGCTGACATTTATTTTGTATACACTGATAGAAAGAGCAAACATTTCTCGACAAAAAGATATCCCAATCATCGGTTTTCTTTTAGGCGTCTATCGAGAATCAGAGTTTTGGTATGAGATACAATGACGTGTCCGCAATTTCTTGATTTCCAGACTTACAAAATGAACTCGATCGGTTCTGACTGATAGCCGCTAGATTCTCAGTTCTTAGCTGATCTTATAAAGGACAATCTCAGCCCTTATGCTGTGCAAAAAATCGCTAATAGAACGCATAAAATAAAGAATATCATTGCTGGCAAGGCAGTTCACTATCCAAGTGCTGATCCAAAAAAATTTAAAACGTAATACAGTCAAAGAAACGAAAATGGAAGAAAACGAAATGGGCGTTCTTACGACAGAAATACGAAAGTAACGAGAAAAATTACTGAGCAATAGCATGAAACCAATTTACACCAGGATACGGTCACATTCTTTGTCTCAGAATCCGTTAGTGGAACCTTCTCCGTCCAATATCGATTTTCGGAGCTTTCAAAGATTTGCTCATAACTCCTAATATATGAGCCTCACAAAAATTCTGAACATAGATTCTGAAAGTACACAAAATTCTGATTCTGAGCATATGATTAACACTTTCTACTGATTGTCTTAATCGATCGAAAAATGAAGGAACATTTTGTCCAGAAACTTTCGCACCAGACGTTATAAGCATTATACGGCATTATAAGAATTATCGATCATATTTTCCAGAAGACATCGGCTTACAGCAGGAATATATATGCTAAAAGTTTCAACTTGATTCATTCAGATTATATAAGAAAATGGATGTTTTGTTTCAAAGATTTCATAAAACTAACTATTATAATCAATTGTCTAACCCTTAGATTTTCTATAAACCTATGTCTTCTACTGAGTCTGATTATGATCTGAGGAAAACCGCCCATTACTAGATGTTTGCATTCTCGATCAATTCACTTCTTACTCGATTACCTTTAAGTCTGGTATCAATATTAATTTAAAGGATAGACTTCCCATATATCTATGTGTTATTTCGAAATAATCCAAAAGGAAAAACCTCATTCTGAGTCGTTCGAATAACAGCGAATGATAGGGCATGGTTCGAAAAGTCTCAAAATATCCGAATGAGTTTTTCTCTCTTGAAATAATCTTTATATGATAATTTCATACTAAAACAGTTGTTCCGAAATTAACTCTATTTTCTCTGAAAACAAATTTAATAAACAAAAAAATCTTATTGTATTCCACTAACACAATGAACTGATTAATCACCGAATAAAAAATTTTGTAATTTTTTTTTAGTAACATTATATAAAATTCTTCGCAGTACAACAACTTGATCAACATTGATTGAAACACCAATAATACTGACGGCTCCAGAGTTGCCACCTCTTCTGCTTTTAGCAGAAAAATTCTGCTTTTTGAAGATTTTTCTGCTTTTTTTCTGTCGTTTCTGCTTTCTGAGCATTTTTCTGCTTTTTTAAAATACTGTATTATTAATATTTTTAATCAAGATTTTTGCTTTTAAAAGATTTTTTCATCATTATAACAAAGTTCTTGTTCATACTTACTAGAGATGTATTGAGAATGAATAGTGCCTAATAAGGATAACAACTTCTCTGTTGCAAAAATCCACAAAACTCGACGAGATTCTTATGGAGAATTGCTGAAGTTGATTTCATTTAGCTGTGCGTACAATCAAACAGATTGACTGATATTAAACCTTTTACTTTCTTATCGGTCTGGTTGGTTGTATGCATAGCTAGATGAAATCAAGCTAAGTAATTCTAAATAAAAATTTGATTGGATCTTGGCAATTCTGACAAAAGAAAACTTCTCATCTTTCTTACAGAATCTTCACTCTCAATACATTCCTAATAGTTATTGATGTGTATCTTCTATTCTAAATGATGATAATTCAACAGTGAACAAAATTGTCAGATCCGATCAGTTACGAGTGTTTATTTTTCCTCTCATTCAATCACCACATTTTAAAAAGTTCATATATTTGTTTTATTCTCTATCATTTGGATATGAGAATGCTGACTCAGCATTCTCATAATTGAAACATTTATTATATGATCAAAGGACTGCATGAGAAGAAAACTTATATCACTTGAATTAACAATACGTTTAAAGTTTTCCTTATCATGAATAAGATGTGTAAATATTTATTAGATAATCAAGATTTATTAAAAGCTACTTAACCAGCTGACAAATATGTAGTCAATAGAAAATGTATCTAATAATTCTATTTGTCAATAAAGTAGTTGTATTTCTTGACCTTGTACAATCCTATTTCTTTATGGATTGACTATTTTTCATGATTCTGTACAAGAGAGATCAAAATTTGATATGAAAATTCTTCATTAGTACACTGGAACAAAGTTTTAAAATCGTTTACATCACAAAAAATATGCTTTCTGCTTTTTTTCTGTTTTTCAGTAATAAAATTTCTGTCATTTTCTGCTTTTTATAAACTATTTTCTGCTTTTTGGACTTCAAAAGGTGGCAACACTGGACGGCTCCTCATTATTTAGAATTTTTTGCTAATACAATGAATGAAAAAAAAGAAGTAAAAGCTGAAATGAATGTTTCTTCAATTACAAATATAACTCCATCAGTAACAACATTTACTGAACAAGCAAAAATTGAAGAAAAAACAAACATCAAAATCGAAATCATATCGAGATAGAACTGGTTAAAAAGAAAAACTTCCAACTACTTAAACTGAAAGTTAATCAATATCAATAGCAACGGAAATCAAGTCAAACGAATCAAATAACATAAAAAAAGTAATAAAATTTGGTGGAAATAATAATCGAATAGGATGCAGTGTTCTATAGGACGTTAATGATTATTATGATGATTCTTGGGTTATGGAAATAGTGAAGAATGTTATCGTTCTACTGGTTATAACGATGATCAAGAAATGTTTGTTAGAAATCTTTCAGCTCAAGTAACAGAAAAAGAATTTAAAAAGTAAAGAACAAATTTCTTTCTTCTTGTTTATTAAAGAATTTTTTAAAATTTAGATTAATGAAATATTTCGACCTTATAGTAATCTTCTTCTTCGTATTGGTAATGCACGTTCTCAGGTTAGTGCAGTAAATTTCGCTTTTGTTGTTTGTCAATCAATTGAAATGGCAAAATTTATTGTAGTTGATCATGATAATATTTTAAAAATGGAAAAAATGTTGAAGATAAAACATTGTCCTTTTCCACATGCATTTCGACCAACATATCCAACAGCTGCTTCACCATCAAGTTAGCAATCAAGTGGTTATCCGTCAGTATTTCATAAACATTCATCATATGGTCAAGGTGTTCCGACTCAAGAAGCTCGACATGGAGGAAAAGGAGGAACGGAGTTATTTCTGTTTTTTTGTATGTTTATCATAACTATCAATGGTTTTTTTCTTTTTGTGGAGAAAGTGGTATTGTTTATTGGTCTTTCGTTTTTCATGTGGTGAACAGTTTCATAGTTATAGTTTCATATGTCTACTAGAATTAATTAGATAAATAAATAAAATTTGTCTTAATGGTTTTTTAAGGACTACATTGAATACATTTCAATACTCTACCTCACATTATCTTATCGATTTTATTTTTTTTTAACTTTATTTTAGATTCCATCCGTCATAACTATTATTACAAAAAAAAATCAATAGTAAATTGAAAGTTTCATCCAAAGAAACTCGCCAAGTTATTGACTTTCTGAAGTTTCTTGCTTAGTACCGAGTATATCTTCGCTTAGTAATAAAGAAGATCTAGCTCGAAAGAAACTTCTCTTTTGAGTGTAATTATTATTACACAACAAAAGAATAACGAATTGAAAGTTTCATTTAAAGAAAGTCGCCTAGTTTTAGACTTTCTGAAGTTTCTTACTTAATGTCGACTATATCTTCGCTTAGTAACAAAGAAGATCTAGTTCCAAAGAAACTTTTCTTTTGAATATCTCATCAAGTTAAGAGATATAGACGTTTCTCACTTAGGAGTTTAAGCCGTGCTTAGTTTACATACGTGCTTAGTCTCAACGAGAAACGGTAATTGTTTTCAATTTTAGCTATTTAATCACATATCATTACATCAGATATGGTTCGTAAAAAATCAACTTTATCAAAAGTAAAAAAACGAAAAGAAGTCTATAAGCGACAATTAAAAGCGGATGCAATTCCTTCAGATTGCGTCAATTTTGTTAATAAAAATATGCAAGCTATATCTTCTGATGTGATCAAGGTGAAAGAGCAATTTGATGATTACAAGATCATTAAAGATATTATTAAGAAACTTGTATCAAAAGTTTCTCGTCTAGACAATGAACGGAAAAGACAATTACAGATTCGAAAGCAAAAAAATATATCAGAAGCTACTATTAATAACGAAATATCAATTTTAAAGCACACTAGACAAAGGATTTGGTTCAGAAAAAAATATTCTCATAATATTTTATTTCGAAAACAAAAAAATGAACGTGTAACAAAATACTTTCGAAATAAGTATCATAATAACAATGATTTTCGTGAAAAACAAAAGGCTCGAGTACAAACACATATATTAGTAAAATATCGTAGCAATACAAATTTCCGTGCTGAAAATAACGAACGTGCAAAGATACGTATTTTAAATAAATATCATAATAATACAAAATTTCGTGATGAATATAGGGAACGTATGAGAATTCAATTTTCGAAGAAGTATAAATCGAATAATACGATACGAGTAAAAATAATGCAGAGTGCTTTGAATTGGTATCAAAATAACAATACATTGATAAGAAAAAATTCAAGACGTCTTTATAATCAGCGTAGACGTATTTTAAAAAAATATACTGTTATTCAAAGCCATAAATGTGCAGTTAAACATAGAAATTTATATATGAATAACTTGAATAGATTTCGACAAATTATTCGAGAAGGACCTGATTATGTTTGTATATCATGTCGATTAGCACTTTTTCGTAACCAGGTTGTACCATTTGTTGAACAAAAGTATATAAAACAAAACATGTCAGATGAAATAAAAAAACGTATTCAATCTTACTTTAATTATTCATCATCAAGCCAAAGTAAATGGATCTGTAAATTATGTTCAGATAAAATAAAGAAACGACAAATGCCAAGTCGAGCAGTCGTGAATAAGTTGAAAGTGTGTGAGGTTCCATCTGAACTAAAAAAATTAAATAATCTTGAAAAACATTTAATTGCTTTAAGATTACCATTTATGAAAATTGTAAATTTAACATCAGGAAAATTATCGAGTAGATTGTCACAAAAAGGTACCAAAGGGCCACTTCATTGTGTGCCATCAGATGTAGAAGACACTGTAACTACATTACCTCGTCCAGTTGATAAGTCGATGATGGTTCGATTACAACTGAAACGACGACTAAAATACAAAGCTGTATGGGAAGAACAATTAATAAATCCAAATGATGTAAGAGATGCACTATTTGTTTTAACTAAGATGCATCCAGGATATAAAAGTATAAAGATAAATAATATTCATGAAAATTATCTTACATCTGATCAAGAAAAAAACTATGACAATAATATTGAATTAGTAGTTGAACCAATGGATGTTGACAACATATCAGAAGAAGCTGTCATTGAACAAACAGAAGTATCTAATGAACATTGTCTAAAAAGATTAGCTTTGGGTGATATTGATAATACTATTGATAGTGATGAAGAAATCAATGAAGATGATAAGGATATTCGTACTAAATATAATATTGGTACAGATTCATGTACTCAACCATGTGATTTTAATGATTTTTTAGTGTTTGATAAAGAACCATGCGTAGTGGCACCAGCTGAAAAAAATAAATTAAGTTCATTATTAACAGATAAAAAGATTGAAGCATTAGCCTTTCCTCATTTATTTCCAGATGGTCAAGGCTCATATGACGAAGATCGTCAAACAATTCTTAGATGGAAAGAATATTGTAAAGCACGTTTATTTTCATCAGATTCTCGTTTTGCTTCAGATTCAAGTTACATCTTTTATCTACAGTATTTAGGTGACTTGAAACAAGTATACTCCGGAATCAATATTGCTTTCCGAAAAAAATTACCAATGAATGCTAAACAAAGTTTAGATGAAATGCAAATGAAATTTCTTATGAATAAAGATATGATATATCGTCATTTCCAATGTGTTCGAGGTAGTCCACAATATTGGTATAAACGTTTAAAAGACTTATTTGGAATGACACGTCAACTAGGTTTTCCAACCTTTTTTCTTACACTATCATGTGCTGATCTACGTTGGAAAGAATTCACTGATACTTTTGTACGTCACACTGGAGCTCCAATAAAAGAATCATATACATTTAAAGAAAAAACAAAGCTTTTACGTGCGAATCCTGTTCTAGCTGCACGTTTGTTTGAAAAACGATTTAATACATTTATGAATTTGTTTATTAAAGGTGGAGCATCGTGTCTAGGCATTGTAGAAGACTGGTTTGCTCGTATAGAAATGCAAATGCGAGGTTCACCACATTCTCACATGCCACTTTGGGTAAAAGGAGCACCTGTTTACATTGGATTACAAACCGATGAAAAAACTCGTGAGGAAATCGTTAAATTTTGTGACAAATATATTACCACACGATTCCCATCATTAGAAGAAGATCCAATATTACACTATCTTGTCAAAGAATTACAGTTTCATTCTCGTAATCATTCAAAGTCTTGTTTAAAATTGTATAAAATGTTATGTCGTTTTGGATTTCCTCGGCCTGTTGCTCGACGGACATTCATTTGTGAACCATTAAAAGCTGAGAATGATGATGATAAACAAAAGTTTAAAAAAATGAAAGAAATTCTTACTGAAATGAATGCAACGATGAATAAATTAGAAAAAGAAAAAATTTTGTCATGGTCGGATTTTGATAATCTTCTAGCAAAGTATAATTGGACCTATGAGGATTACGAATGTGCTCTTCGTGTTGTTCATACTAGAACGACCATGATTCATAAAAGAGAACCTAATGCACGATGGGTTAATCAATATAATGAAGAAATATTGAGAACATGGAATGCTAATATGGATATTCAATTCGTACTTGATCCATATGCTTGTGCAAAATATCTTATGTCATATACAACAAAACCAGAACGAGAAATGAGTTTATTACTAGAAGCAACTCATAAAGAATGTCGTGAAGGAAATATGTCCGTTCGAGAAGAAATGAAAAAATTAACAGGTACATTTTTTAATCATCGACAAGTCAGTGTACAGGAGGCTATTTACCGTGCAACTAAAATGCCACTAACATATTCAAGTCGAGGTTTTGTTTTTGTACCAGCACATTCAAATAGTTGTAAATTTTTAAAATCACAAAATATATTAAAAGAATTGGATCCAGATGACGAAAATATATATATGTCTAACTTAGCTGACAAATATTTTGATAGACCAGAAGAACCGGAATTCGATATTTGTATGGCAGATTTTGCTTCTGAATATGAAATCATATCGATTAATAAAAACATTAAAAATCCAAAGACTCCAATTAAACGATTAAAAACATTGAATTTTGCTATTAAAAAACGTTGCAATCGTAGTGCTATTATTCGGTATCCATATTTCAATAGAGAAACAGATAGAGAAAATTATTTTGAAAATCTACTTTCTCTCTATTTACCGATAAGAAGTCGAAATGAATTGAAAAAGCCTTATGAATTATTTTATCAAATTGGTGAAGTTTTTGATGCTCGACAACAATGTATAAGAAAAGTAAAAGATATTGTGCATGAAAACCAAAGAAAATATGAAGCTCATGTCAAAGAAACAGGTGAAACAGAATCACTATTCAATGAATTATCATTGAATATGAAAGACGACGAATGGGCTGAAATTGTTGCTAACAGAGAAAAAGATAGTATGTGGTCAAGAGAAATTGAACAAGAAGATAATCCTGATTTCAATGTAATTCATAAAAGTAAAAATAAAAAAACGTTTATTGATTTAAAACAAACTTATTCTACGACAGATGAAATGAGACCATTGTTAGAATCGATGAACAAAGAACAACAAGAAATATTTTATCATGTTCGAGAATGGTGTGTAAATCGATTACATAATCCTGATGTCGAGCCTCTTCGTTTGTTTATTACGGGAGGAGCAGGCACAGGTAAAAGTCACCTTTTGAAATGTCTTCATTACGAAGCAACAAAGATTTTTTCTCGAAAAAAACACTTAGAACCTGATGAAAATATTGATGAAATTCATACATTGATTACAGCTTTCACAGGTGCAGCAGCTGTCAATGTTGGTGGAGTAACTATTCATAGTGCATTCGGTATTGGAACTCAAAATAATAGTTTAAGTGATAATTTATCTTGCGATAAATTAAATAGTTATCGTTGTAAGTTAGGTACACTTAAATTATTATTTGTTGATGAGGTTTCTCTTATACAAGCCGGTTTATGGGGTGCTATGCATTCTCGTCTTACTCAAATCATGGGTATACATTCGAATACAGCTATTTTTGGTAATGTTGGTATAGTTGCTATAGGTGATTTTTATCAATGTTCTCCAGTAGCAGCTTCAAGTATTTATTCTTCTTTACTTTGGTCTGATCATTTCGAATATGTTGAGCTTAAAATCAATGAAAGACAAAAAACAAACATTTTTTTCTCACAAATGCTTAATCGTATTCGAAAAATTAAAAAAAAAGAAGATATGAGTAAAGAAGATCGTGATGTGCTTGAAAAATGTCATCAACGTTATTTGAATAAAGAATATCATCCAGAAGCATTGCATCTTTTTGCTAGAAATGCTCAGGTTGATGCACATAACGAAGAAATGATTGAGAAAATTTGCACGAATATTCGTATATTCTATGAAGTTAATAATAATGATAAAGAAATAAAAACGAACGAAAAAACAGAAAGAAAAAAAAATAGTAAGCCATTACGACTTGCTAAAAATGCTCGTGTGATGATAACGAAAAATATTTGTGTAAATGATGGATTAGCAAATGGTGTCACAGGTCATATTGTAGAATTTGTAGAAAATAATAATAAAGATGTTTCTCATATAATAATTAAATGTGATTCATCTAAAGTTGGACGTCTTCATAGAGTTAGTTGTCCACATTGTCATGGGCGAGATACAATATGTGTGATGCGAGAAAGTAACACTATTGATCGACTAGAATATGATTCACAATCAAAAAAAGGTACAAAACAATTTCCTTTACGTCTTAGCTGGGCAATGACTATACACAAAGCTCAAGGAATTACTGTTGATCAAGTTGTTATTAGTACGAAAGATTTTTTTGGAAGTGGAATGGGATATACAGCATTATCACGTGTTCGTATCCTAGAAGGACTGTTTCTTATTGATTTACACTTTGACAAATTCTATTGTAACGAAAATGTTGATAGAGTTCTTTCTCAAATGAAAATAATGAGAAAAAAACAATTAATATTTCAAGAATCTTCACAATTCTTAAATGTATTGTTTCACAATATTGAAGGATTAAAATGTAATTTTAAAGCATTTTCTAATTACCATTTATTACATAAAGCAGATTTGATTTGTCTCGCAGAAACATGGTTGAAAGATGATACTCGATTGGATCATCTTCAAATTAATGGTTATAATCTTGTTCATAAAACACGAGCATGTTCATTTGTATCAAACCATTTACTTCATTCACAAAAAGGTGGTGGTGTTGCAATATATTTTCGAGAAACTATTCCTATAAAAAAAATTGATTCATATGCACATGTAAATCTTGAATGTATTACTTTTGAAATAGAAAAAAGTAACATAATTATTATTGTATGTTATCGATCACCACAGCAAAATAAAAAAGAATTTGTTGTAAATTTAATTGAACATTTAAAACAATTTAATATTGACAAAAATATTCTTCTTATTGGCGATTTTAATGAAGATAGTCTTGAAAATAAGTCAAAACCTATTGAAACAAAATTGGAAAA
>CAJNOP010003458.1:0-13034 GCA_905250075.1 Rotaria sp. Silwood1 | reverse complement strand
GAATTCTGTATCGAATCGACCTATTTGCGATGAATATACAGGGTGTTGCATAACCTTTTTCTCCCCCTCTATCAACTTCAATTGTAAATGATATTACAAAGTATTATATACCAAATTAAAGCGTGTCAAAAACTGGATTCATTGGTACTAAATAGTAAAGGTTATGAAGACCTTTTTATAAGACATTCTCAGAAATTTTAAACTTTTTTGGCGTAAAAATTTAAGGTGCTAGTAATTCAAAAATGGAGTAAGCTTTTTTTCTTGGATATTTTTACATGATTCGATAGAGCTCGTCGAGCTCTACAAAACTGTGTACTTCTAAAAAATTTTGGGCCATATTTTTGAGACAAATAAATTCAAAAAACTACTTGGAAAATCTCAAAAATGTCAAAAAAGCTCATCTTTTATCATATGGAAAAAACACTCGATTTTTCAACAATATTAGCTTTTTTCATTACTTATGCTACCTCAGACATTTCGAAACCTATTTCTTCGATACAGTTTTTCACACAACATCGAATGAGCACATTTCAAAATGTCTGAGGTAGCAAAAGTAATGAAAAAAACTAATATTGTTGAAAAATCGAGTGTTTTTTCCATATGATAAAAAATGAGTTTTTTTTGACATTTTTGAGATTTTCCAAGTAGTTTTTTGAATTTTTTGTCTCAAAAATATGGCCCAAAATTTTTTAGAAGTACACAGTTTTGTAGAGCTCGACGAGCTCTATCGAATCATGTAAAAATATCCAAGAAAAAAAGTTTACTCCATTTTTGAATTACTAGCACCTTAAATTTTTACGCCAAAAAAGTTTAAAATTTCTGAGAATGTCTTATTAAAAGGTCTTCATAACCTTTACTATTTAGTACCAATGAATCCAGTTTTTGACACGCTTTAATTTGGTATATAATACTTTGTAATATCGTTTACAATTGAAGTTGATAGAGGGGGAGAAAAAGGTTATGTAACACCCTGTAAGGCAGAGATGGAACCGGTCCACTTTTTTTCAGACCGGTACCGGTGCGGGTCTGGAGAAAGGTAGACCGGACCGGACCGGCCGGTCTACCGGTCTATACCGGTCTACCGGTCTATACCGGTCTACCGGTCTACCTGTCCATACCGGTCTATGGGGAAACCGCTGACTTTTTTGATTTAAATCAGAAAAAAAATCAGAAAAATCAAAAAAATCAAAAAAATTAAAAAAATCGAAAAAATCAAAAAAACCAGAAAAATCAAAAAATCAAAAAAAATCAAAAAAAAATCAAGAAAATCAGAAAAATCAAAAAAATCAAAAACAGCAAAAAAATCAGATTTTAGCTGTTTCCCCCTTGCTACCGGTCCATACCGGTCTACCGGTCTAAACCGGTGTGACTGGTCCAAACCGGTCTACCGATAGTGACAGAATACTGATGATACGCTAGTTTATCAGGAAAACCCGACCTATCGATAAAATATCGATCTACAGACAACAGGCTGCAGCCTAAAATGAAATCCTCTTGTGCAGTGAACTCTCTGGTGCGTTACCTTCATACCTTGAATGCAATCATAGAGCAGGAAAATGAAAAATATAGATCAGTGTAGACCGGTACGGACCGATAGACCGGTAGACCGGTATGGACCGGTAGACCGGTATGGACCGGTAGACCGGTCGATCCAAAACCCAGACCGGTACCGGACCGGACCGGACCGGACCGGCCGGTAACCGGTACCGGTTCCATCTCTGCTGTATAGGATTTTCCATATTATCAAATACAGAAAAATTAAAATACTGTTTTCTATATTATCAATATAGAAAATGAAAAATAATAAATAAGACTTGCTATACTGCCAATTTAGGAAAATAAAGAATGAAAACTAAGATTCTTCTATTATTGATGTAGAAAAATAATAAATAAAAGTAACTGTTATCTATACCGAGAATATAGAAAGATAACGGATGAAAATAGCTATTAGCTACATTGTCAATACAGAAAAATAAAAAATAGAAATTAGTATTTTCTTTATTATCATTTTAGAGAAACAAGACAGAAAATTAACTGTTTCTATATCATCAATATAGAAAAAATATATAAAAGTCTGATTTTCTGTATTATGCTTATAGAAAATAAAAACCATATAACAAACTATTATCTACCTTACCAATATAGAAAAATAAGAATTAAAACTAAATGTTATTTAAATTATAAATATAGAAAAGAAGAATTAAAAAAAAAGATATTCTATATTATTAATGTAGAAAAATTAGAAGTAAAAATAAAATTCCTTATATTGCCAAAATAGAAAAACTAGAAATAAAAATTGAAATTTCTATACTATCAGCATAGAAAAATGAAAAATAATGAATAGGAGATTATATAATATGAAATGTAGAAAAATAAAAAGTAAAAATTAGGATTCTCTATATCATCAAATATTGAACGATTAAAATTAAACTACCCTTTTTCTTTAGTATCAATTTAGAAAAATCAGAAATGAAACTTAACATTTTCTATATTATTAATACAGAAGAATAAGAAATGAAAGTTAAGATTTTTAGCATGATCACTAGAGAAAAGTACGAAAACAAATTATGCACACAGATTAATCCTTTCTTTTAACTACTATACTTTATAGTAAAACTAATCGAATCATGAATTC
Organism: Rotaria sp. Silwood1; assembly: GCA_905250075.1. NCBI lineage: Eukaryota > Metazoa > Rotifera > Eurotatoria > Philodinida > Philodinidae > Rotaria > Rotaria sp. Silwood1. The sequence goes on along the minus strand of CAJNOP010003458.1, from coordinate 10,399 downwards.
TCGAATAAGTTAAAGAACAGGAGAGACCATACACCATCATATAAGAACAGACAGGATCTACATTATGTACTGTTATATGTTTCTTTTTACACGAATCTTAAATGATCTGAAAAGATCTCACAAGCATTCAGCGTGTACTTCTACATTTCTTAATCTTTAAATCTTGTAAGATTTTTGCTGACATCTTATAAGATAAGAATCTAAGGAAATCTTCAAAAAAAAAGAATATATGAAATCATATGATCTTGTGACAAGATAATAGGAAAAATCTTATAAGGGTAAGATCTTATCGGATCTTGCATGATCTGATGTCAGCTTTTTCGACCTGGGTACGGTTCCCAGGTCAAAAAATCTGACATTAAGTCTTGTACGATCATACGAAATCGTACAAAATATCGTGGTCTCAGAAATCTTACATAAATTCTTAGTGTAAGATTCTTGTCAGATCTTACCGTTGCATAAAATTTTCTATAATCTTGCAGTGAGATCTGATACACTAACAAGATCTGTCAAGAATCTTAGAGTAAGACTTGATGTAGGATTTCTGAGACCACGATTTTTTTGTACGATTTCAGTCTGATCTTACAAGGTCATACAAGATCAGATGAACGATCATGCAAGATCTTACCATCTATTTGTTTGACCTGGGTTGCTTCTGAACAAAGACTGAGTAGTAAATCATACAATTTTTAGAAACTATTAACATATTTAAATTAGTTGAAAACTCTGAAAAGATAGACTCGGTAATCATTAATTGATTACAATGGTACAGGAACTAATTCAAATGCATTTTGATGATCATTTTACGATTTTTCACTGGAAAAGACTAATTTCAATGATTAAAATGCTCAAACTGGAGATCATAATGGATTTGAACAGTTTGTTTACCATTATTCCACTTGACTGAGAAGATTCAATAGAGAAATAGAGCCCGAAACCTGTCCTAGTGATCTAAATAATACTCAAAGGCGAAATAAATCCTAGAATTTGTTTAAAAATACTAATGCATTCCATCACTAAAATAAATATCTGGGTTCATTTCAAAAGTACAAAAAATCTTAAGAGAGAAATAAATCCCGGAATTTATCCCAATGATCCGAATAAGTCCCGAGAATGAAATAAATTCCAGGATTTATTAAAAAGTTCCAATAAATCCAGAAAAAATAAGTCCCGGTAGCTGCTGAATAAATCCCGGGATCCGCTTTTTCCCCCTTGACATGGGGGTATGGGCGTGGGCGTGGGTATGTGTTGGGTGGGGGTGGGGATGGTGCGAATGTGGCTGAGTGTTCATGTGGATGTTCTCTTCATTAACATCTCCAGACCCACACCCACACCCATGCCTGATTGTAATTTTATTTTCAATCAGCATTAACAAATCGAAACCTAACTTTGCTGCATGAATTAATAAAGAAAGAAAACTAATTTCACCAGAATGAAAAACGTTTTGAAAGGGTACATACTTCAAAAGTATGTATTCAGAGATGATCATTCATTTTCTACGGATTATCGATTTATCAATAATCGACAATAAAAGCTTCGAACTGCATTTCGCAGTCGAGTAAAACTCGAATGCCATCTAGTTCTCTTATATTTATAATGTCAGTTGTTGTTATGGTGTAACCCCCCCCCCCTCCCCCTTCCCCCCTACCCAATATTAGAAGCCCCCAGGGGCTTCTATTAGACCCTGCAAACTTTGGTCGGGTTTTGCTGGGCAAAACTGAAAATTTTGCTGGAAAGACCTCTTCAATGGGGGCTTCTATTATGGGGAGGGGTTTACATAGTATCGAATAAGATATTGAAATTTTTCAAAGAGAAAAAAAATTGATATAGTGAAGTGGATTTAATACTGATATTAACGATTTCTTTTTTCTGAATTTTAGTTATCAACTTTTATTGATTGGATGAGTTCATAGAATAAAGCGATCAGTTTTTGTTAATCGCAAATCTTTGCAAGTCATTTATAATGGTTATAAATATCTTAATGTTTATTTTACATATAACGCTGATGTTATTGTGAATGAACTTATTTAAAGACGTATTTCTTATCGGTTCATTCATGATTATTGGTATATTTAGAGATTTAACCTTTTTTATATTATGATTTGTTCTTTAGAGACCAAAATGATCGTGAACAGGCTTGTGGAGATTTGAAGTTAAACACTGTCAATATTCTTATTGCTACTGATCTGACTTTACGTAATTTAGATATTCAAGATATCATGTATTTTTAATTATGTTTTGTTGATACGGAAAGTGTTAAAGTCTTTATATTATATTAGATGTTGTTTCCAGTTATGATTTGCCAAAATCAATGAACGATTATATTCATTGTGTAGGACGAACTGATGGTTTTGACAAAACTTGTATGTACTTTTTTATTTTCTGTCATAAATATTCGATTGTTGTTGAGTTATTCTTAGAATATGCTATTACATTGATTAACGAGAAGATTTTGAGCATAGATTAAGTTTTAATTTTGTTATCATTTTTGTTATTTCGAGGCTGTTCAAAATACTTGAAAAATGGCAGATTTGTAATTATTTACACCTGAATGAAGCTCCAGTTTGTCTTTGTATTTTCTCTCTAAGAAAACATGTGTAATGCATCACTGACGGTCACTATTTTCGTCTTATTCGTTTATTCTTTTCTTTGTTTTCGTCGTCTAGACGAGCTTTCTTTTCTTGAATTATTTTCTTCTTCCTGTCGTCTATCTATAATCGATTTGAATGCAAAGATAAACTGATAATCGACAAGTTTGATACTTATCTTTATCTTCTTCTGTATTCGTCTAGTTAAATGTTATTTATTTGATTGTTAAACTTATTGTTATCAATTCAATTTATTATATATTATTACTTGTATTTCGATGACATATTTTTGTGAATAAAAAAAACTAAATGTTTCCAACAACACAACTGATGCTATTGTTTTACAAAAATATTCAGAACGCGATGTTGAAAAAGTAAAAAACAAAACTTATTTTGATTTTAATTTTCTTTTTTCTTTAGAATCTTTGTATCTGTTTATCGCTCAACCTAGTGTTTTGTGACCATATTCAAGAAGATCATATATTTATGTGAAAATTAATTTTATATTATTAAATTTATGAAAAAAAAAAATCTATTTTTAGTCATTGTATATCAACGCAACATGCTTATGGAATGAATTTGAAAGAAAAAAAAAATTTTATCTTTTTCTTGATAAATATGATAATGATTTTATACAAAAAAAAACATTGTACACAGCTTGTTGAATATACATTTGATGATTTTATCTCAAATATGATAGTAAGATTTTTTCTTCTGCTTTCTTATTCTTATTATCATTATCATTTTAGACTGATTATAATGATCCATTAGAAACTGATAACGGATCTGAACGTATTGTTGAAAAAGAAAAATTGATGAATATCGATTTGATTAAGTCTTGAAGATTTACGAAATGAAAACAAAAATTTATCAACAACTATTGGTGGCTTCACACAAGAGAAAGAAAAGCAAGGCAAACAACTAAATGAAATTCAAGAAAATTTAGTTAATGAAAGAGCAACGAATAAACAATTAGAAAAACGTTTCAATAAAAGTCAACAAGAGTTAAATAAATTAAAACATAATTTTAACGAAGAAAAAATCATGAACCAACAATTAATTCAAAAACAAAATGATCTTATGGATAAAATGACAAAGCAGGACAAGGTTAAAAGTGTTTCTTTTTTATTTGCATTAGTCTGATACCTGTTGTTTTAGGAAATTAAAGCACTTAATGATCAAGTTGGTGATTTAATTCTTCATCTTGAGGGTGCAGAAAAACTTAAAGTTGAAGCAACAGCAGGTGAACTTGCAACAAGTCAAATTGTTATTACTTCCAAACAAAAAAAGTTCGACGTCGAAAATAAACATACCTCGTATTTGTTCTTTTTTCTTTTTTCTTTTTCCTGTTTATTTTTGTTTTCTATGACTTGGGCAATATTTTTTTTCTTAAAGAAAATAAAATATATTCATAATGTCAAAAAATTAAATTATTAAGTCAACAATTCAACATATATCCTTAACACAAAATACAATGCTCTATAAGAAAAGAAAACATAACTTTAATCAAATAATAAAACTATTTATAGATAATAATAATTGATGGCTTTACATGAAGAAGAGCAGAAGTAGATGTAGCATGATATTTTTGACAAGTATTGTCTCATTTCTCTAATCTTTTCCATTTATGATTCATATTAAAATACTACTATCAGATGACCAAATAATCGAGTATTAGTATAATTACAACTAGACTTGTTGTTGTTTATGCCAAAAAGCTCCTTTTTCATTGTTTTTAGTAAAGCATACATTGAACAATGATGAATGATTTTCAGTCTTTAATAAGAAACAAGAAAATTAATCGGAAAGAATCATTAGCTCTCATTTGCAATGTCATGCATTGCTGTTGATAATTGATCAGGTGAACGACATTGTGTAATCGATTTAGTATCGACAAATTTAACAAATTGTTCAGATTCAGTCGCTATCATAGTACAAATTTACTTTCAAGCCGCTGAAGAAAAATGGAATTTTTCTATAAAATCAATACATAAAAATATTACCTGATAAAAGAAATGACATTTTATACATAAGCAGATAGACTAAAAAGCAAAATGACAATATGAAAATTAAAAAACTGTCCTATATATACTTACCTATTAAACTGAATAAAAGTTTTGTTTGCTAGCAATAATGAATTTAACCAAATCATAATCCTGAATATAAAAATAATAAGTTGATTAAAAAAATATTCTTAATTCAACTTACCAAATGTCTAATACCTGCTTCACTCATATTAATAAGAATAGCAATTTTTTGACCAGGATATTCTCGAACATGCTTTTCAAGATTATGTGTTATAAAACATTTAATTGTTTCATTATCTTCATCTCCTTTATTAAGAACTCGAACGACAAAATGAACTAAATATAAAAGAAATGAATATTTAATCAAATAAAACTATATTCTTTATATGAGTGAATTGCAAAACTATTGTACCGTTTTGAGAAAAAAAATGGATGAAAAAAATTTTCGATTCTAGAGATTGTGAGTAGTGCATCTTAGTGCACTATACGAGAGGAGAATATGTATAAATTTTTCCGACTACCACTATTAAATTCGCCGAGCTGCTAGAGTTTTTAAAAATATATAATAAGTCCCTAAATGTGAGTTTTTTCGTATATTTGAGTAAATTCGTTAGTCATAATGTTGAGTGTTACTCTTATGATGAGAAACCATAGTTTATCTAGAAATAGTGGATAAGACAGTGTAATCTATTCTAAATTATATTTAGTTTTTATGTAGATATACTCTTCAAATTGAAAATAAGCGAACAATCAATGGATATACATAAGCATTAGTTTTTCTGTGATTTTATCAATTTGTCAAGTTCAAACTAGAGTCAATTCAGATATGTTTTGATAGTCCTTTAGATACGATACTAAGTGGTATATAAATTATTTGCCCCAGTCTTATGTATGGGGTAATTATGTGCATAACAATCTCGTGTGACAGTTTTCTGAAAAAAAATCTCGCGTGACATATTGCCGATATTTTTCCTCTTTCGCATGAAAAACAAGGCTTCTGACTTTGATATTTTAACCAGTAGTTGAGCCCAATGAGTGAATAAAATGATCAAAGTTTCGTCGCAATCTGCCCTAGTATAAGATAGTTATGTTCCAAACAAATCGAAAAATCTCGCGTGACATTTTGTGTGACAACTGCTTTTTTAAATTTCATTTTATATTTTTTCTCAACAAGAAGTAGGACAATTCTCTCATCGTCTTTGGTGGTTTCATATAGTACCAACTGCCTTTTATTTAACATCAGCCTGATCAATTTCAGACGGGTCGTTGTATAGAAAAATGAACTTTAATCTAGCGTGACAGAAAATTGAGAGTTGTCTGTACTCATGGTATTTCGAGAAAACTATAATAAAAAACATGTCGAAAGAACGAATGAGTTTTATATCCGAGAAGTATCGACTGTATACTATAAATATCATCAATTGTCAAAATTCGAATGACAAGTAACGAGTTAGACATACGACTTTTAGTGCAGTAGATGGCAGCAGATATCGAACTTTTGAGCCTTGTGCAGCCACTATCTCAGGACTTATTCAAGGTAAACATGTGATTTTTTGTGTGGTACTGAGGACTTCTTAGTAGAACATACGGTGAAAAAATCACTAGGATTGGTTGAGTAGAACTCGAGATATTCGAATTTTACGTTCAAGAATACAACGGTACAATAATTTTGCAATTCACTCATATATTGGATTATTGTATCGATCATGATTATTAAAATAGGTTGCATGTCGATCAAAATAATTAGCAGGAAAATCATTCGCAGAGATCCGGAGATCGTAGCTTCTCAAAAGAGATACTTTTTAATTAAACATCATAGCTATTTAAAGCTTCATAGCTATTTAAAATGTGGCGCCTCCAAAACACTATCGTAGCTATTTGATTAAGTAACTATTTAAAATGTTGATAACCATTTAAACAAATGTACGCAACTATTAAATTATTTAAATAGATGATTCTTTTGTAATAGAATTTTGGATATTTTTCTGTTGAATGACTGAATAATCTAAAATTGGCAAATTTCTTTTTTCGTGAACAGTTATCAAACACTTCAAATTGCTATGAGAAGTTTTTAATAATCCTAGCCTTGAATAGCTCATAAAATGATGTACATTAATAAATCAAATGTTGCCAAGAAGGAACTAGCTATTTGCATAATATAGATATTTCCACTCAATTCTACAACCCCTGCTCTAAAACAATCAGTAGGTTCCAATAAATAGCTGACACTTATTGAAATAGCTGCTCTTGAAAACATATATATTGCAGGTAAATAAATGGATGAGAGGTATTTAGCTAGCTATGAACATGTTTATAGAAGAATGCTATATTAAACGTATCTGTTTTGAGAATGGTCTATTTCGGAGCTGCTGATGGTTACATATTATATTCAATCATCAAGATATATGAATTCTCGATTTTTTTCACTAAAATATCTGCTAAAAAATGGATCAGTAACATTAAATAAACAGAAAACACTTATTTAAATAAAAATGAAGTTTTCAACATGTATCGGGCTTTAAATAGCTAAGTAGTCTTGAAATAGCTACGAAGATATTTAGATAATGTTGAATATTAAATAGCTACATATTGAAATATTTTGAACGTAGAACTAGGCAACACCGTTCAAGATGTATTGTTTTGTTATTTTTTAAAGCTTTTTATATACAAAAAAAAATGTATCTCTTTTGAGAATGACCCGATCACAATATTACACTTTTCCACTGATCACATAACGTTAATTCATGCAAAATAATAAGAGAAACACTCTAGATTTTTTTTTTCATTAGCTCAAATGAGAAGTAAGCTCATACGTTTGAACATTGATGATGGTATCAATAATGAAAACGTTATTTTACAATCATATGATTCATATACATCTGTCACTAACAATGAACTTGCTACAACTACTTAAATGAAATCGTTTCAAAATGTTAAGATTGAAAACGATTACTACATACAACTTAATGAAAAGACAATTAGTGGAGTATCTGCTGATTTTATTGATATTATACATTCATGTCAAGATCCACTGGCTCAATCAAAGCTTATTTCTTATCCAAGAAATCATGAAAATCAATCATTCATCGGAAATTGGTTTCATGGACAACCATGGCTAGAATACTCAATCCAAAAAGATTGTAGTTACTGTTATTATTGCCGTTATTTCAGTGTACCAACATCATCAAAAAAAGACTCAAAACTGACACATCCGTCAATAATGAATTTCAACATTGGAAAAAAGCTTTTGATAAATTGAAAGGCTTTGATCAACATTTAAAAAGTCGCGGTCATATTTTGGCGGCAAGCAATTATGCAATGTATCAACAACAAGCATAATTACAACGCAATGTTATACATGGTTAGACAAAGGTGGAATGGAATAGATACGTCGAAGCCTAGAGTAACTGACGAAAATTGCATCAACCTTATTATAATTATTCAAACTTCTTTATTATTTTTATTATCTTGCCTGGAGAGAATGCAAGTCACTTATATTCAACTTCATGAAAAATAGGGTGCTGAGCTTCCTCCTCCAACGAGATTTTTCTGGCTACACCCCAATAATGGACCTATTAAATAAAGATGACTTCCATATCTAAATATACATAGGACATAGTTTATTTCTTTAGAAGATCTAAACAAAAAAATGAAGATTAGTTTTTTTTAATGGAATGAAAGATCTTGTTTTTAATGATGAATAACCCATAATTAATTTTGATAGGCGAAAATTGAAAGAATTGAACCGTAAAGACGAATAATATCTGGTTGAGTATTCAACAAGCCCATGAAATGTATTAACCTTTGTGATATACCAATACCAATACCTATACAAATCTTTATCTAAATTAACTAATGGAATTTTATCATGATTTTCTGCATTACTTGACTATTCAAGCATATTTGAATCCCATGATTTATATAATAAACATAACAATTTTCCTGTTCGTATTAAAGCAAGTATTTCCCATTTTATTTCCTGTTGTTTTTCAATCAGCATCATCAACATTTCTAACCAAAATGTTTGACAAAGAGGTTTTTCCGTTGAATTGAATTCAGTTAAACATCGATGACAAGGAATAAAAAGATTTATTAAATAATCATCTTTGGCATTCTGAACAAATCGATTGCCGAGTTTAGGATACCAATCTTCTAATAAACTATCAAAATGGCCCATTAATGTTGTTAAAAGGCGAACAAGAGTACTTTCTTGAAATAACAATTCAATTAAAAATGAATGTTCGCCTTCATTTGTGCCGATCAACATTTGTAAATCACTTGTACAAAGTATAATCTCAATAAAAGATTCGAAATCATGAAATTGTTGAAGTTGTTTTTTTGTTCTTCATTAGTATCAAATTGAAAAATAATACTCGAATATGAAAGTGAAATATCATCATCAATTGGTGTAAGATTCATTTGATTAATTCGTAAAAGACAACAATCATAATAAGGAAGTTCACAAACCAGTTTAACAAACAATTCATGAACATTCAGCAAGGAGAATTTGTTGAATTTTTTTCGAATCAGGATTCGATTGATAAGTAATAAGATCAGCAAAACAAAATTTTTGTTAATTCTTTTTGTAATTATGTATCACCAATTAAACGTGTTGATAAACGTGGCCAAAAACTAGTTGGAATAAAGATAAAATAATAACAACGACGAATATAAGGAAATGTTTGTTCACGTTCAGATTTAATTCGAGCTAAACATTTCAGATATAATGAGAGATGAGAATGTTCGAATGGATTGAATATTTGTTTAAATTGAACGCCACTTGTCGAAGACATAAGCGCAGCACGACAATGACTGGACTGAACTTGAATTTCAAAATCAATAATTATCAGTGAACAGTGAACACTTACAATTAGGCATGCACCAAACCCAAACCGTTTGGGTTTGGGTTTGGGTTTGGGTATATGAGTTTGGGTATATGAGTTTGGATTTGGGTTTCAGTGTCAGTTTGCTACATTAACCCACTGAACTACTGGACTTAACATGTAATGCCATTTGTGTCAAGTCTCTTCTCTATATTTAACTATTTATTCTGTATAGATATAAGCAAAAGCATATTTCTATTCTTCACGTTGCTAAACAACGAAATAAAGTCATTCTCAATCCCGAACGGATAGCTTGAAGAATGGATATTTTTGATCGATTTGCCTACGGTCTGATTGATGGAAAATCCAAATCATATTTCTCAGTTGAAAAAGCGCTTGTTCGATGTTCTATCATAATTAAACATTGGTTTTTAGAGGAAGGAATCCAAAACCGAACTTCATTTCCCTCAAAGCTACATTAGTAGATCAAGAGCTAATAGAAATTAACGTTTTGGAGAGTTAGCCTTCGTAGGATAGTTTGCCATACGATGGTTCATTGGCTGCGCAGCAGTGTCACACACTCAGGAAATTGTGGAAGCTGAAGAAGTGCAGGAAGATGCAGCATTTCCCGCCGGGGTCCTTGCTAAAAAAACATTTATCGCGCGTTGCTGCGTCTCTACAGGAGATACAGCATCTCCTGCGGGACATGCATCTCCGGCTGGGATCCCAGGCTATAAATCGAAAAACCCTTTCCTTAGGAGATGCTTGAAAATATCGATACGGGAGATGCCACATTTTCGGGGGCGAAGAGCATGAAGATTTTCTATTTTATTTTTAGGCTGACAAGGGAACATTCCTAGGTGTTAATCCGCCTTTCAGTCGAGGTTTCGCGCATCTTGTAGATCTCAGTGCGCTATATCTATGGTGAAAAAAGTTCGGGTTTCCGGCTCGTTTCTGAGAA
>CAJNOP010003457.1:0-13040 GCA_905250075.1 Rotaria sp. Silwood1 | reverse complement strand
TAGCAGTATGTTTACTGAACAAGTACTTGTATGGGTACCCGCATCTGTAATTTTACTGAGGAAAGCTCTACAGGGTACCCTAGATTTGTCGCGTTCTGTGTAGCAACTGTTCATTCACCGTTTTCTTTTGCACACACGACTTTATATAAACAACTTGACAAAACATAAGAAATTAATATTTTTTGATACTAATTTTTTCTAGATTATTTCTTGACTATTTACTAGTCGAGAACATGCCGATCTCGATCGTAAATTGAGAGAGGACTACCTTGAAGTGGTCTGACGGAGATCCGACTAACTCAGGTCCGGTCAGATTCCGAAATTTGACCTGCTTGAGTTTTCAAAATTAGAAAAATTAAATTAAATTAAATCGAAAAAATGTCATAAATTGCTTTGAGAGAAACAAAAATGAAAAAAGTCAAAGGTTGGGTTCGATCACCAACGTACTGGAATTTTGGCAACAGGGTACCTAAAAATACTGTACAATGGTACCCAGTTGAGTACTTTATCAGTACCTTCCAGTACCCATTTACTAGACGCTTTCCAGCAGGGTACCCGATAAGGTACTTGAGTACCTAACAGATCCTGTGACATACTGGTAGCAGGATACTTTTTCGGGTACCCTTAACTCAGTACATTCACTAGGGATCATATTTTGTTCATGTTGAAAATTTTCCGTTTTAGTGTGTCATCATTATCCTTGAGAACAGATTGAATATCTATCTTGCGATTTTAATGTAGAAGAGCATCACTTCTTTTATTATACTTTGAACAATATAAAAGAACTATTTGTAAACGTTCAAAAGAGATAAGAGTCTGGAACCATAGGGCATAGAAAACACGTTCATATGAAAACAACAGCAAATAGTGATAGAGCAAAATTAAACGTCCAAAATTATTTCAGAAAAAGGACAAACAAAAATGTTGATCATTTCATTGCAACAATAATCTTCATGAAGTTCTCGTCCATTATGACATATAGAAAATAGAGTCCTGTTTTTAAAGAGTATATCGAAAATCTGGATATCGATCGCCGATTAATTGAATTCCATCAAATCTTTGAATTTGTTGTTGTTTTTGATCATTATTAAGTATTTGTCATCGATGGTTAATAGAAATAAATATAAGACGAAGAATTATGATGAGTGTTGTCTGTAGAGCAACACAGCTAAAAGCAATGATATTGCCTAGAAAATATTTTGGATTCTGTTTGTCTGGATATATCTGACCTGAGATTGCTCCACCAATACTACCAAACGAGACAATGACAGCCGTTGCAACAGCACGACAAGTTAATGAAGCACTAGATTATTATTGATAGATAATAGAACTCAACAAAAATTCTATCATAAATGATATTTTTCAAAATGACTTACAAATTATTATTGAACCATTCAACTTTAACACTGACATTTGCATAGGTACTTAATGTAAGAAAAATAATACTCATATAGAGAATATTCACATGATGTTGTTGAATAAACATTAGAAGAAGGTCACATATCGAAAAAAGATTTGTCAAAAGTAAATGAAAAGATCGTTCGATAAAACTACACCGACAAATATGTATGTTTTTTTTTATACAATCACTAGACAATCATAGAGAGACTCACTAATCAGAACTACGTGAAACAATAATAAGGCCAATATATGATGGAATAGTCAATAATTATGTTTGAACAGTTGTCCATTTACCCATACTATTGATTATAAGAGAGTTACCGCTTGCAATGGAATTGTTTCTGCGATATGAATAACTGAGTAAATATAGATTTTCCAATCAGTGAATACAGAACATACGTGCGACCAGGGAAATAAATGATTAATTGATGTACCTGCATCTTGACTCATACGATGAATCTCAATTTCACGTTCATCGTGCATCTTCAGATGAATCCGGTTAGAAGAAAAAGCAGCACATAGCTACAAGAATGGTTGGAATACCTTCGATCTATTATCACAAGAGACATACGACAATTGTGACATCATCTCTTTGCATAAGAAAGATCAACTTATGATAAATATCAGCTACCATGTTGACAATGTCGATGATTTTATTTGGCCGATACCAAAAGCTAAGAGATCATCGAAAGCACCAGGAAGCGCCGAAAAAAATCAGAAAAAACCAAGTCGAATACCTTGTTCTTTTCTCGGATACCACAATGACATAAAATAGACGAGATCTGGAAAGAGACCTACTTCGAATATACCGAGTAGAAATCAACATACCAAAAGGTCAGAATAATTTTTTACAGCTGCTAGACTCACAGCTACAGTACCTGAACAATAATCTATTCATAGAAATCCATTAAGAACTATGATAACTTATCTACCCCATGCCAACATTATTAAAGTAATCCATCTTGATGGACGTCAACGACGAAGAATTACATTTGATGGAACTTCAAAGCAATAAAACATCGATAATGACCTAAATCATAAATTCTACATTCTAGTCAATATGAACATTCGAAAATATTACCATTGGTACTGTTTGGAACTCAAATGAGTATCTTCTACAAGATCAATCAATTTAGCATTGGCAATGTTCGATCGATCGAGATATGACAATAAATACGAGATTCTAACGATAAAAATACAAATCATTTTCTTGTATAATATTGGAGAATTACATACACGAAAGAAGTGGTAGTAAGTGAAAATCCAGTTCACGTGTCAAAATTTTCTTCGTTCTTTGTATCTCTTCATTATGAGACCAAGCCTCGGTTGTCGCTTGATCTTCTCTACTCGCAACAGTTGAAGACATGATGTTATAATCATATTCTGGTGTTCTATTCACTTGGTTCGTTGTCGATTCTGCTTCTTCACGAAAAGATATAGTTGAAAAAGAAACCAAGTTTTGTCGGTCTTTGCCGACAATGTTTTGTCCGTTTTCATCATGATTCAAACTGTTCCCCATACCAAGATGAAAAAAGAGTGTAAGTAACAATATCAAGAAAAATAATTTTTAAAGTGAACAAATAAATAAAAGTTAACGAGTTTATATATTCATTTGATGAACTGTGAATGATAATTTCGAAATGTGAATAATGATTGAAGAGCAGTAGAAGCCAAGCGTGACGAAAGAGAAAGAGGCAAAAAAACAGCAGGCTATACTCCATTTCTGTCACAGGAAAGAAAAGAAAAAATATTGACGTTGATGATGATATTATCATCGATATGGCGTCAATTTTCTTATTATTTATTCGTTACACATTTCTACCGTATAGTTTATTCGAACAACTGCAGTATACATCAATAAAGAGCAAATTGAATGTTGCACTGGTTCATTCTACCCTCTCATTTAGATTCATTTTAGACCAATAACCAATTTACAATCACAAAAGCTTATCGCGAATGTAGGTGAAGAATAGTCACCCACATCACTCTTGATCGAATATAGACCATGCTGCATCTTCATCTGCACTAGGGTGCGGGTGTGCGCGTGGGTGTGGGATAAGGAAAGAACCACACTACACCACACGGAGACACACCTCACACTCGCACCCACACTCATACACACACCCACACCATACCACACCCACACTCACACTCACCAACACTAGAACCCATCGGGTCCAAGAATTTTTGGACCCGGTTGATAAAAATTCGTTGGACCCGGATCCGACCCGGACCCGGTCGATAAAATTTTTTTAGACCCGAACCCGGATCCGGACCCGGACTAGAGCACATCGGTCCAAGAATTTTTGGATCCGGACCCGGTTGATTTAAATTTTTGGACCCTGATCCGATCCGGACCCGATGGGTTCTAACCGACACCCACACGCCCACACCCACACACCCACACGCACACACACACGTCCACATCCACACACTCACACCCACACCCTCACTCACACCCAAAAGTTTATGTTCATAGTTTTAAAACAATGAAATCGTCAAACAGAAAGAAATCATTTCAAGGTAAGGTAAACAACATCTTTGCTGCTCGAACGACACTTGTGTAAATATCGTCTTTCAAAAAATTGTGCACAAAAAATGGCATTAGTGTTGAATAAAATTCTTTCATATGTCGTGCCCATTAAAAATAGATGGCACGTGTATGTTGCTCTCTGCACGAATCCTTGACACTTCTTTCTATTCGAATGTTGATCGAACAACACAAAATCATTAGAGTATCTAGCAGCTCCCTTTTCTCGGAAAAATGAATTTTTTTTTCGGAGAAAGAAGAAAATGGGTTGTTATTCTCTCTACGCAAGACAGCAGTAATTCATTTTCGCTTTTTTCATTTAACGACGAACGTGTCCTGATGCAAAGTGAACGGATGCAGGTGAGTGTTCGGAACATGAGCAGGCGTTATAACTTTCATTGCTAGAATCACTTTTGAGCTCCACAATATCTTTGGTCGCTCGATCTATGCATGTTTACTACATGAAAAATGAGTCTTCCGCCGACAGATCTTTTCAGAATATATTCTCTGTAGTACTCAAGAAAAAAATTGAAAAGAACAACAAAGAATACGTTTCGCAAAGCGCAGAACACGGTCGAACGCATTGTTAATAATGGAATACACGGAAACGCGTTCAACGATGACCACGTTCTAGATTGCGAGAATACATTCATTAAAGAACCTTTTTTTTTCATTTAACAAGAAAGCCTTCCTAATTTGGAAGTACCTGTTCTTCGAAAACCCTTTCGAATGCATTCAGTAAGAGGATAATTCAAAGAGAGAGACGTGTTCGCAGGAAAAGAAGAACGTTTTATTTTTTTTAGATCGCTCCCAATCAAAATAGATCGTGGTTGATTAGAACTAAAATGACTAGAGAACCTTATGATTTATGCGATTTCGCGTTTTATCGGATGCCATCTCGACGCCATGCTGATGTTTACTCTTCTCAGCTGTCCTTTCCGCTCCCACAGTTCAGCAAGACTAGTAAAGCTCATATAGATCTTTATCTAATATATAAAATAGAAAGTTTGTTTGTTTGTTCTTTATGCATTTGGACCCCGTGGGAGCCAGTGCAACCAAACTTTGTATGGCCTCATCTTTCGTCCAGAGAAAGGTTGAGGGCTATGCAAGGTGGTAAGTGCAGGCACCTAGCACCCCAGCACCTCAGCACCTGTTTGGCACCTTCGACACCTAGTCAGCACCTTCAGCACCTCTTCGACACCTTTAGCGAATTTCACTATGAGCACCTTCGGCACCTTCAGCACCTTCAACCACTCTCCCACTATATTAATTACTTTTTCAGCACTTTGTTATAAAATTTAGTGCATAGGCTCTGCCCTTTAAATTTTATCGCAAGGTGCTAAAAAAGCAATTAAGATAGTGGGAGAGTGGTTGAAGGTGCTGAAGGTGCCAAAGGTGCTCATAGTGAAATGCACTAAAGGTGTCGAAGAGGTGCTGAAGGTACCGACTAAGTGCCAAACAGGTGCTGAGGTACTGAGCAGGTGCTGAGGTACTGAGCAGGTGCTGGGATGCTGGGTGCCTGCGCTTTCCCCCTTGGGCTATGTTTCGATTCAAAATTTTGACCTCCGAGATACTTGGTAAACCACCATTGCTGAAGCACTACAGTAGTTGTTCGATCCAAGTAATCTGTGAGTGTGACTGTTTTCTCAATAACTCGAGAACGGAAGGAGATAAAGACCATCGGTTTTCGTCATTCTACACAACAGATTCTGGAGCATGAAAGTATGGAAAAATATGATTGGCTAGTAAACCGACTAACCAGGTGAATTCATTGATGTAGATTTTAGAAACTATATTGCAAAAGGAGTTCTGATTGATCTTTGACTTGAAATACGACTATTCAATAGAGAAGTTTGTTCTCTGTCCAACCATGCAAACCCGTTGTTATTTTCACAAGCTTCAAATCATATATCTCAAATGAAAGGAATTCGCAAAACGAAAAAATCTTTCAGTGTAATTCCTATAGGATTAATATGTGACACACAATGGAGCTGTTTGCATTGTAGTTAAAGATCCACACTACGGTGAACACCATCCAGAATATAAAAGCAGCTACCAGCAGCGCAAATATCAGGGATCGGATATCCCGGTCCCAAATTCTCAAATTTTTTCTGTTTTGTTTTGCTCGTCAAAATCGAAAAATGCCTGTTTTCCTTATGTTTTTCGGAAAAGTTTTCGTTAATCCACCCTCCAAATCTGAGTGATCATCAGCCACCCGCGAGAAAATGGGTTGTGAACTCAAAAAATTTTTTATACTCCCGTAATTTTTGGACCCTACTCGCGCTCCTGGGAGTTGCATATCGAAAATCTCTGTCATGATCTATGGGACAGGGTGGAGTTCACTTGTCTCGCTATAAACTTCGAAGCGCATCTTTAATCATGTTTCACAAAATATTAAGAAGAACAACCATTTATAATTTAAACATGCCAAAAACTTTAAGAAAAGTTTAAAAATAGAAAGGATTCTGAACGCACTTTGCGACATCCAAGATCGATAACTTGTAGGAAACCATAAGGCAACCGTTCCCCAATTCGTCATAGATGAAATGTTGAATTTTCTCGGGCAAGACCAGGTACTTCGGCTAGTATTATATAAAGGCAAAATATCTAACAAACAAGTGTCAAAGGAGTACACAAATAGAACAAATAATTCAACTATTTATATTCAGCTTCGCTTGTCATAAACTAAATGTATGGTTTTGGTTTTTATCTCGATCTTGATCTACCTAGAGCTCGGTTGAGACTCTTGCATTTCAACTTTCTCCCCATATAAAATAAAACTTTACTAAATGTAATATGAGTGAAAAATCTGAATCTGTTCACTCAAGTTTTATCGAAAATTAAGATTAGGTTCTGACTCCTTACCCTTAATTACCTTTAGTCAAATTTCATGCTAAGAAAAAACTACAACACAAAAGTCTAGCGGTAAACTACCAGAAAAACCGCGACGAAGAGGCTTGGCTTTGGACATGACTACGAAAATCTGTTTGGGCTATCTTGAAATCCTATTAGAATGAGATTATTGCTAAGATATCGAACAAAGGTCAAAGACCACTCCCCATGTAAAAAAAGTAGGGGAAAATCAGATTAAAATCGATTATAATTTGATTAAAAATCAATTATAATCATACACCTTTAGTCGATTATTAATCGATTGAGAATCGATTATAATTAGCCATAATCAATTATAATCCAAACAACATCTACTCTATCATAATAATCGATTAAAATTGATTAAGGCTGATTATAATCGATTCTCAATCGATTAATAATCGATTCTCAATCGATTAATAATCGATTCTCAATCGATTAATAATCGATTAAAGGTGTATGATCATAATGGATTTTTAATCGATTAGGAATCGATTATAATTAGCCATAATCAATTATAAACCAAACAACAGCTACTCTATTACATTAATCGGTTAAAATTGATTAAGGCTGATTATAATCGATTCCTAATCGATTAATAATCGATTAAAGGTGTATGATTATAATTGATTTTTAATCAAATCCTGATCGATTTTAATCTGGTTTTCCCCCTATTTTTTTACCTGGAACAAACCCACCTGCGTTGTTGCCATACCAGAATGACTATATCCTACAAACTACTCTCTAAAAGAGGGTGTGCGTGTGTAGGCCTGAGTATAAATGAACAGAATCTCATGCCCACTCCCACATCCTAAAGGCAACCTCATAGTCGGTTGTTGAAAGACAGACAGAAACCGACGTCCCACATAGCATCATTCATCATCTAAAAATAAAAAAAATTATAAGTCTTTTAATATCAGCATCAGACTTACGTGGTAACTCGAAGCATGTATGACCTAACATAGAAATGAAAGAGAGCATTTGTTTTTCAATATGAAAATGGAACTTACTTTATTCAATCGTTGACAATCTTTAAAAAAGTATTAGCTTTTCAATATCAACATAAGAGTTGCTTTGCAAATTGAACCATGTATGATCTAAACTGAAAAAGGATGAAATATGAAGTTTTCACTATGAGCATGAGACTTACTTTGTAAACCAAATCGTTTATTATTTCAAAATGGCACTAAATAAAAGTGCTTATTTTTCAATACCAGCATAAGACTTCCATTATAAACCAAATCGCTTGTGACCTAAAATAGAAATAAAAGAAAATATATTATTTTCTCAAATATGAGCCTGAAACTCACTTTGTAAAACGAATCATTCATGATCTACAATAAAAATAAATGACATATTAGGTTTTCAATTTTGAACATCACACTGACATTGTAAATCGAGTGATATATAATCTGAAAGAGAAGTAAAAGAGTGCATTAGTTTTTCGATATGAATATGAGACGTACTTGTGAAATCAAATTGTGTATAATGTGAAATAGAAACGAAATAAAGTATTAATTTTTCAGGATGAATATGATACTAACCTTGTATACCGAATCATTCGGGATCTAAGATAGAAAGCAAAGAAAGTATTAGTTTTTCAACATGAAAATGCCACTTACTTATTAAAATCGTTGAGGATGGTAAAAAATTAAAGAAAACATCGGTTTTTGAGACTGGACACGGGTCACATGTTGAAATTCTTTAAGTATCTGATCATTTGATATTAAAAGATTTAGTCAAGTTGACATTTCGTTTATTTTCCACGTGAATGGATCAGTAGAATTCACGTAAAACAACCATTTGAAATATTCTAGATCTTCTGAGATTGAGATGTGCCTTAATATTTAAAAAGAATATCAAAACGTCTAACAGCCTAAAAGTCTGGATGGTTTATCCGATAGCATTGCGAAAACTACGCACATAGTGCACTTGAAGAATCAAAAGCTAGCTGAATTTTAAAACACAAAAAGTAAGAAGAGATGGTACTCGTGATGAATATTTTTATTGAATACAATAAAAAGTTGAACAGTAATATTCAGCTCCTTTGGAAATGAGTAAAGCATGTTCGAAAATCCTAAGTAAAATTTATTATACGCAAGAAATTATGATAAAGGTCAGAGTAAGATAAAACAATCGTTAATATACTTTGCTTTGAGTTTATTTCCCGTAAATAGGGATTTATATCAAACCACATAAGACAAGCATCGTTCACCTTATTCTTTGGTGATTTCTCAATCAATTGGAATTTGATCACGACACATTCAATACCAGTTCAAGTGAAAAACACTTGAGTATAAGCGTCATCGTGATAAGTCTATGTGTTAAAGGCTTAATCTTTGATTATTATTCGATTACAAAATTAAAGTCTGGAAAACTGAAAAGACAAGGACATTTCTAGAAATATGATTCATCGGTTTTTATCAGAACGATATAGACGTACTGCTTAGATGCCATGTAAATGACAATAATCTGTACATTTGTATGCTCAACTTGAAGCTTTTCATTCGATTTGAGAACCTCCAGTCGTACGATTCTTTTACGAATAAACGAGTTATAATGATAATCTGGGTCCAGAAGCTTCTGTTACTCTCACTCTCCACAAATTTTAAAAACTAAAATGGCTATACTAAGTCATTATTTTAATATTATTTAACGAAATGAAGCAAGAATAAAATATAACGTCGATACTAATAATACTTATTATTTGTTCGCGAACTGTTAACATTATATTTTTTCCTTATATATTCAAAACTCAGACCGAAGGATGTAAAGATAAAATAATATTACTCCAGGATTGTGAATTGGTTTCAGATTTTGAAAAAAACCTGTTATACAGAAAGAATTATCCATAATTAAATACATTATACTAAACAAGTGAGTAGTTTTCGGTTAACTATAAATCTCTAACGTTGAACGAAAAAGAAGATTAAAACAAGGTTCAAGTATCTGAACTGTCCTTCTGAGAACTTTAAAGCTTTCACCATGACCTTTCCATCAAAATATTCTAAAGATTTCAAAAACGTCGAAAACTTTTCGAAATCTCAAATTAGAGTTCGTAAACTAGCTTCAGTTCCATATTATACCTTTTTGAAATTCCACATGTTCGAAAATCGTTTCAGTTTCCAATGAAAGACTTCGTACACCGAAAAAGTATTATCGCAATCCACCTCGGGTACCATCTCTGTTTTCTGACAATATTAGTTTCTCACAATACCTGAAAGGTTTTTGAAAATACAGTTCGCTCTTCGAAAGCAAGAAAGAGGTGTTTCACAATACTGTCAGAATGTTAAAATCAGTGTTTTAGGAGATATTATTGTTCCCAAACCCCTGGAAACCAAGAAGCTATTTTCAGGAATGGTGGAAGTCTTCGAAAGCCTTCTCGGAAATGTCTAAAGATTTAAGAATACACTTCTGAAGGGGTTTCAGTTTTTCAGGAAATGGATTTATTTTAGAGAGTACCTATATAACTATATTCTTATACCCATATCCTGATATCTATACTCTTATACTTATACTCTGATCACTATCTCTTATACTTATATCCTTCTATTCATACCTTTATAACGATATCATTATGACTATACGTTTGTGACGATATCTTTATACCAACATCCTTATAAATATATTCTTATGCGCGTACCCTTATTACTGTATCCTCAAGAATATATAATTACACCTACACCCTTACACGGATTTCCTTACGAGGAAATCTCTCCAAGTGCTAAAAGATTTTGAGTTCAAACTGTAACCATCGACAGGGTATATATACTGCAGAAAAAGCCTCAATGCATATGAGTACAAGTTGCAATTAGGCTGAGATATCGACAGTGTAGCATAATTTCGCAGCAGAACCTTATTTTTCTGATAATATCAAAGTTGTGAATTTGATAAGAAACTTTGCCCACATCGAGAATTCATTTAGACTAGCTTGCCTACAAAATATTAACATCATTTGACAACTTATCGCGAAGAGATGAGTTTTGCAAAATATTTAAGCCTAAGACATTATCCATAAAAGAAGCTCTTCATGGTAACAATCTAGAACCTGGAGGAAAAGTTGTCCAAAATTGTAAAACTTTGTAGGTAAGCTGGGTCAATTAAGGTCTTGATATGGACAAAGTTTCTGGTGAAAATTGGAAACTTTGATTTTATTAGAAAACCAGGGTTCCGATGAAAAAATTATACAACAACGTCGATATGTCAACCGAATTGTAACTTGTGCCCATATCCTTTTAGACCTTGTCTAGTGTATATGTGCCCTGTCGGTGGACAAATTATGATCTTAAAAGTTTTTTAGTACCTTGGAATGTTTCCTCGTCAGACCTGTACCCTGATGACTAGATATGGATCATTTACTTGAAATTAATTTAAGTGTTACTATCTAACACTTAATATGAGGTTTAAGATTTTCTTCTGAAAACTTTATTTTAAAAATTAAGTGTTAATAACAAACCTAATACTTAATATCAAGTTTAAGTGATTGCGGTAAATCAATAGCATTTAATTTCAAGTTATTCATCACCCCTAAATAGACGCACAGTGCTACTGTTTGAGCCATATTAAAGAGGACCCATGATGACCTCTAATCGGCTCCGCACAAAAACAGGTTTTGTCCTTTCAATAGCGGAGAAGGCAGCTCTCTAGAATTTGATGGGTCAATAGAAAAGAGGTATCAACCAATTACATGTCAGTGGCGATTTTTCTGTCTGTTGTAGGAACAAAACCTATTGCTGATCGGCACTGATGAGAGGTTATCAGGAATCCTCTTTTGTATGGTTGAAAAAAAAGCATCGCATGTTCCTCTATGAGTAATGAAAGGCTTAAACTTGAGTAAATTTTGCGTAAACCAATCATTCAAACCTAATTTTAAGCGAGTTCGATGTTTAGTATAAAAAAGTTGAACTTGATATAGAGTGTAAAGCCATGAAACTAAACTAAATTTTAAGTTAAGCTAAATGGTGCACTCCTACTAATAATTATAATCGATTCAAAAAACTAATCGATTGCGATGGATTCTTATCAGTATGACTTGATTTTAGACGATTCTTATCCTAGTGATTCTAATTGATTCAAAAATCTAATTGATTGCGGTTTATTATAATCATCATGATCTGATTTGAGGCGATCCTTATCCCAGTGATTATAATCGATTCGAAAATCTAACCGGTTTCGGTGGATTACAATCAGCATAGCTTGATTCTAGACAATTCTTATCCCAGTCATTATAATCGATTCGAAAAACTAATCGATTTCGGTGTATTATAATCAATCTGACTTGATTTTAGACGATTCTTGCCTCAGTGATTATAATCGATTCAAAAACCTAAGTGATTATGGTGGATTAAAATCAGCATTGCTTGATTTAAATCGAAAAAAAAATCATCAGCTACTGATGAAAATTGATTACTGCTAAAAATTGATTTTAATTGATTAAAAAAAATCAAAAATAATCGATTATTCTCGGTTAAAAATTAATGATTCGTAATCAATTATGCGAAAAAACTGATTATAATCTTTCATTTAATCAAAAAACATCAAAATTGCTTGATTTTCATCAATTAATTACTCCTGAAATCGATTAAAATCATGCATCTGTTGATTTTTCTGCTTATTTTTTTTCATGGGTAACTATCAGTGATGGGATCGGTTCGTGTTTTTTTTGAACCGAACCGAATCGAACCGAAAAAATGTCAAACCGAACCGAACCAAACCGATCGAATTTTTCAAAACTTTGAACCGAACCGAACCGAACCGAAAAAGTTTTAAACCGAACCGAACCGAACCGAACCGAATCCGAAACTTAAGATAAAGAAGGTTTAAAAGTTTTTATTTTTTTCTAAGAATATTCCTCTAAAAACCTTTATTGAAGACATGCTTAAAACGTCATTAATAATTTTAAAAACGAACTAGAAATTTGTAGTAGAAATAATGTTAAGAACATGGGTATTTTCGTTTTCAGAATAAAAGAAATTTCGGATGATAGAAGACTAGTTTATTTTCAGTAGTTAGCCAATTTATTCCGCTAATCAAAAGCCGCTCAAAGTATTTTTTTTGTCGTCGCTCAGTGCAGATATATAGGATCTACATTTTATATGATACACCCGTTTTAATAGAACAATATTAAGTAATACTTTATAATAAGTATTTACCACCTTATTAAATCCAGTTTTACTCTCAACTTACAAGACGACTTACATGACAAAGAGAACCTAAAATTGAGAGAAATAATCTACCC
>CAJNOP010003456.1:0-13044 GCA_905250075.1 Rotaria sp. Silwood1 | reverse complement strand
CACCCACACCCACACCCACACCCACACCCACCCCACACCCACACCCTCCCGGGTTCGGTGCATGCCTAAAACGAATCCCACTCAGCAGAACCTAAAGATACTTTTTTGGAATACTTTTGATTTGAAATTCCAGGAAAATTTTATCAAAGTTAAAGTACTTGAATTTCCTGGAAAGAGTAACTTACCATGCCATCAAGTACGGTAGAGGGAAAAATTTCGCAAATCACAACGCACAGGGAATATGAGGGTGTAGTATTTATTTCAGTGGGCTTGTTTTACTGTCTTATACGTCTTAAGTGTCCATACACATCCTATACGTGCAATTCCTTCTTATGCCTGGGATGCTTGTTCAACCTCCCATATCTCTTTCTCTGCCTCCAGTACGTTTTTATGCCAATAATACATCGGATACATTATAATAATATTATTAACTTTTATTGTGCCTAATACTTTGACAATCGTCAATAGCTCCTGTAGTATTTATATCAATTGTATCTTATGGCTTATTTAAAGTATAGTGTCTTGATAACCAGGAAGTGAAAATGTATTTCCAGAAATTCAAATAAGTTTAGTCTATATTCAAAAATTGTGTCAAACTTAAGTTCCTAGAGATTTCTGCACTCTTTGCGAAGAACGAATTACTAGGATCGTTGCATTCTTTGACCTAATCGGATTCCTTACGATGTTTGACATCATTGGATTCTTTGGGTTCTTTAACTTCCTTGACATCCTTGCTTTTCTTGGATTCCCTATAGTTGTATTTGTACAGTTTTAGTATTTTTTGGATCCAGGGTTTCTCAAGAGTTCAGAATTCACGTAAATCGGACACGTTTCATTTGGGAGAACAAAAGTAGAAACACGTAGTAACGCTCATTATATGAGAAATAGTTTTTATTCGTAGTTTTCTATGGAAATTTTTTAAGGATTTCGGAAGCTATCTCATAAAATTGGGGTAAAGAGGAGATCTGAAGGTTCTTTCTGATAATATAGAATGGAGAACCTTGATGAAATAATGAATTGTATGAGATAGCAATAAACTCGAAATTAGGATTTATGCTGGAGAATTTTTGGAATTAGGTGTTGAACACCATCTATATGCTCATACACGTTTTATAAGACTTCGAAGTTTTTCTCTGCTTTTAATATTGATGTGTTAGAACAAGCAGCTATCTAATCCAAAGTGCAAAAAAAGAATGAAATGAAAGTTGATATTCACTTTTTCATAGAGAAGATTCAAATACCATCTATGATATTATAGATATCATATAGGTTGCAAGACGGTCAATCTCAGAAAAAAATTACTCTCTTGTATGTATGTAGGGTATTGATTGCTGTATATGGAATCACTAGAATGAACAAGAGAGAAATAAATGCGGAAACTTCGGATTTAAATCCGAGAGTTATGTGTACTTCAAAAAGTGAATCATACAAATCAATCATCCTAGACTATCGAAAATATCAAAATCATACTGTGAAATCTACCGTTTAAAATCTTGATTTATATTGCGCGTTGCCAAGCCAATAGGACATGGGACCGAACTAAGCTCAAGTTTGAACTCCGCACCTTGATTTACTCGAAGAAAGTCGTTCTCCCTAGAACTTCATTTCTATAGGTCACTGCACAACTAATGGTATTTCGATGGAAATGCAGTACACATTTGAGTTCTCCATATCTGAAAACCTCGAAGTATCATCAGTGTAATCGGAAGATAAAGCTCTATTTGTGGATCAATTAGATTGTGGACCAAAATATAACCTAGTTATCTTTAATTATCTTTGTCATAGGTTAGTCAACGTTCTTGGTTATTTACGTTTTATATATCATTTTGTAGTACTTGAAATTTTCTATCGAATGGTGTATAATAGTTGGGGTTTTAATTGACTGTGATAGGAAAAGTCTTACGAAAGTCGCGATGGGTCCATTTTTCCACAGAAAGCTATAGGGAAAAATGGATATTTTTGCAATAACTCAGGAACAGCTCGACCGATCTTTCTCATCTTCGAACTCGACCGACCTATTGTCAAGACTAAGCTATGTAGAAAGTTTTATCACAATCTGGCTCTGCTATCAAAAGTTATTATGCAAACAGCCAATCGGGCGGATGGACACACTGACTATTCTATAGTGTACTCACTTTTTGACTACACAAAACTATGATTTGGTTCAAAACTAATATCAGATTCAGAATCAGCGTTAAAAACTGAGTCGATTTATATATGTTGTGAATAATTCTAAAAAAAAAATTTTTTTTTTGAAAAAATCCCTGTACCCCCCCCCCTCAGGGATGTTCTGGTCAAAAATCACAATTTTTTTTATAACTCAGTCATTTCTCGACGGATCCTTTTCATCTTCGAACTCGACCGAGATATTGTAAAGACTGAACTGTGCAAAAAATTTCATCGCGATCTGACTCTCCTTTCGAAAGTTATCGTGTATACGGACGGCCGGCCGGCCGGACGGACACACAGACCGATTTTAGTAGTGTACTCACTTTTTGAGTACACAAAAAAGATACTTTGTAATGCTCATGCTATTAGAAATCTTATTTTTGTAGTTTTCTATGAAAAATCTTCAGGATTTCGAAAACTACACATAGAAATTGTAATTCATAATATCGAATAGAGAATCTTAATGAAAAAAGACAAACTTCAAATTGGAATTTTTCATGAGATTTCTTTCAATGAGAGATGTTGAATTGGATCTACATATTCACGCATAATGTATAAGAATTCAACAAAATTTTTGTATTTATTTGCAAAAAGAACAATTTTTGAAATTTCATATTCCTTTCTAAAGGGAGAAAATTGAAATATTATATTATTTGAAAGTTTCATTTTCAATTCATCAGAATGCTACTAACACTACTTAGGAAGCGATGGACTTAAATGTAAGACTAAATATACGAGAATTCTGAACGTAACTTCGAGTCTTAATTCCAAGTTCTCAAAAGTTTAGTTCGATTTGAACTTGAACAATCATGCTTGGGCTCAATTAAGCTCGAACAAATGATTTGCGAACTCGAGCCGAAACATCGAGTTGAGTGTCATTCTGTCGAACTCAAACCATTTGTGTTTAGGCCATGTTTACGTGGGGCTCTTGAGACTTCATAAGAATCCTTTTGATGTCAACGATAATTTCTAATGCCTGAAATACTAAGCTTTCAAGAAGAAAACTGCACAACACGAGATGCTAAGGAAGTCTCCATGCTTTTGATGGAACTTATTTTCAGTCTATAGCTTATTTTCTTATGATATAGAATGTTCAAAATAAATGGAAGTTCATTTACTATCCTAAAATCATATTTTATATATCTGCATGAAAGTCATTTCAGACTATTATATTGTATTATTATTAGAAAATGATTATGCTAACTTATCACTGTTTATTTCATATTAGAGTGTTAAAACAAAAAAAAACATGTCTTTTTTCGTTAGATGATATAAATGTGAATAGTGTCTAATGGATTAATGAAAACAGTAGTTTGCGCTTTAGAAGATGCTATACTAGTATTTCTAGCATTTTCGATAACATAAATAGTTTTTATGCTTTAACCATTTATCTATATTTAATATTCATACAGACGTGTAAAAAATAGCAAATTCTGATGTCTCTTTCGATCACATAATTCTGTAACTCATATGTCGCTATAAATCCTAAAAACATGGTTACTGTTTTATACGCAAAAAAATCAAAGGATTACTTGAGAAACAACTTTAAGGCCCACCCCCCACCCAAAAAAAGTTGATTTCTGTCAAATTTATCGATTTTTTTTTAAATAGCGCATGTGATAGAGCATCACGTCCGCTATCGAATGCACTATGGTTTATTTTGTTGACGATGGGTTTTAAGGGTTTTACAGATGTTTTCTGAAAACGCCTATTCGAAAAAACGACGTCTTTCGAATAATTCAATGTTTTTTTTGCGTTTTTCTCGAAATGAGATTTTTTGATTTCACGTTTTTGTGCGCCACAGATTTCTCCGCCATTTTGAAAGCTAGAAAGTTCGGGTTTGTTTTAAAATGTAGTCAACACTTGGGGCTATAACTTAACAGAGCCCGATTTTTCTGTTTCATGATAGATGCCAGATGAGGAGGAAATGTTTGAGAATTTACACCCTACTGATTTCATATCATGACGTAGAAGTTTTCTAAAAACTAAGCTAAAGAAAAATTAAAAAATTGAACTCTGTTAAGTTGTAGTCCTAGATATTGGCTACATTTTAAAACAAACCCGAGCTTTCTAGCTTTCAAAATGGCGAAGAAATCTGGGACGCACGAAGACCTATGTTTCGGACCTTAATATTAAGCTATCTCCTGGAATCCTTAAGATTTCAGGCTGAAATTTTTATCACAAGGTGCCCAGCTCAAGATACATCTACTCTGAAAATTTCGTTAAGATTCGATGTTCTATGGCAAAAATAAAATTTTGGGTGGCGGGTGATCCTTAATTCACTGTGTTGACTGCTTTTTTGTGTACTCAAAAAGTGAGTACACTCTAGAATCGGTCTGTGTGTCCGTCCGTCCGGTCGTTAACACGATAACTTTCGAAAGAAGAGTTCAATCGCGATGAAACTTTCTACACAGTTCAGTCTTAACAATGTCTCGGTCGAGTTCGAAGATGAGCAGGATCCGTCAACAAATGGCTGAGTTATCGAAAAAATTGTGATTTTTGACCAGACCATCCCTGAGGGGGAGTACAGGGATTTTTTCAAAAAAAAAATTTTTTTTTTAGAATTACTCACAATATATATAAATCGACTCAGTTTTTAACGCTGATTCTCAATCTAATATTAGTTTTGAACCGAATCATAGTTTTGTGTACTCAAAAAGTGAGGAGACTATAGAATAGTCAGTGTGTCCATCCGCCCGATTGGCTGTTTGAATAATAACTTTTGACAGCAGAGTCAGATTGGGATGAAACTTTCTACAAAGCTTAGTATTGACAATACCTCTCTCAAATTCGAAGATGCGAAAGACCGGTCGAGCCGTTCCTGAGTTATTGCAAAAATACCCACTTTTCCTTATAGCTTTCTGTGGAAAAATAGACCCATCGCGACTTTCATAAAAGACTTTTCCTATCATAGTCAATTAAAACCGCAACTATAATATACCATTCGATAGAAAATTTCAAGTACTACAAAATGATATATAAAACATAAAGAACCAAGAACGTTGACCAACCTATGACAAAGATAATTAAAGATAACTAGGTTAGATTTTGGTCCACAATCTAATTGATCCACAGATAGAGCTTTATCTTCCGATTACGCTTATGATACTTCGAGGTTTTCAGGTATGGAGAACTCGAATGTGTACTGCACTTCCATCGGAATACAATTAGTTGTGCAGTGACCTATAGAAATGAAGTTCTAGGGAGAACGACTTTCTTCGAGTAAATCAAGGTGCGGAGTTCAAACTTGAGCTTAGTTCGGTCCCATGTCCTATTGGCTTGGCGACGCGGAATATAAATCAAGATTTTAAATGTTAGATTTGACAGTATAATTTTGATATATTCGATAGTCTAGAATAATTGATTTGTATGATTTACTTTTTGAAGTACACATAACTCTCGGATTTAAATCCGAAGTTTCCGCATTTTTTTTATTTAGGATTAAGAACAGATTACAGCAAAACATAATCTATTTAAGTCTCTCGAATGGAGCTACACATTATCTGTAAAGGATTTTTGTCAAAAAAAGATGTTATTCAAGACAACACGTGTGGTCCATTGCTTTGAATTTTTTCCCTTAACTCTGTGATTTTCTTTTTAATGAAAGGAGAGCAGTATGCCTCATATTCCTTTTGCCATACTGGATCTCTATAAAAGTCCATGCGAAGAATTCGCTGACATTTTTCTTTTGATCCACACTGGCATTCCATGTTAGCAAAAAAACTATTTTCATCGCATATGCAACCATAATTATGCGTCAACTCTTCATCAATATCAATGTCGCGAAGTGCGTAATAAAGGCCATTCATAAAACCAAGATTTGGATCGCAAGAATGATTAATGAGTAGATATTGATGCAGACGATTCGAACATTTTTCAATGTTTTCGAATTTTTTATTCGCATATTTTAAAGGAGCATTGAAAAGGTCTTCATCAATTTGGTAGGCTTGATTATAGACCAATTGCTTAATCTGAGGATGATCTTCAACTAATTTTATTAGTTCTGATTTTTTATATTTTCCTCGCTTATTAGTAGCAGCATAAAACGGCCATTTTTCACAAGATGGATCCAAATTATATAGCATTACTTCACCTTTAACTTTTGTTCACAAATGACGCCTATTATTCAATTATGGTCGAATGAGACACATGTGGCATCTGCAACACAGACATCTCATGTGTATGATCAGATGAAAATTTTCATCTTCGCAAATACACCTCTTTGGTTTCGACCATATTTTGACTCATCCATATTTTTCACAGCGACTTTTTCATAAAAGGGCATCGCTTACTTAGAAACGTAATCTGAAATAAACCAAAACTTAACTAATATCATACTTTATTCTTCAAGGTTATTTAGAACAAGAAATAATTGAAAACATAGAACGAAAATTAAAACTATCAATAGCGGTTGTATACATTGGTCGTGTCATAGTCTGTAGATACAACAGTGACATAAGAACCTGACATGGTTGATGTAGTTCATAAGAATTTTGCACTGTATATAAATGTTCAAGGATAGAAAGGAATATGTGTAGCTTTATATAATACTGAATTTTTACTGTTTCTTTTCTTTTTCGGTAACTAATATCCGCTGAGAAAAACAAATAATGTACTTCTTTGATGAATTGAACTCGTGATACGATTATTGCTTATCCAGACCAATGCACTACCTATTGAGCTATTGAAAGCTGACTAACGCATCATTTTTTCTGAGTGATACAAGCACTACTAACATCTAGCGAAAGAATGAGTCGCATCTAGGTAGGCATACATCAAATCCAAATATAATTCTTTGTTTGAGTTTGGGGTCGCTATGGTTGAACGGTTAAGATGTTCGACACATATTCACAAGATATTGTGTTCGAACCTCGGAGCCATCATCTATAGAATGACCTTGGGCAAGTCACTAACGATTAATTGTCTCGGACCATCCTTTCGATAGCATACTGACTACATTGTCGGCATAAACAACCCTTATGGTTAGTATGTGGTTAGTGAGTATGCATGGGGAACTTAAGCGAGAGGAACTCTGAGTCAGGCCAGCCTTCTGTCCAGAGCTACAGCTAGTAATAGTTGTAGGAAAATATCGGGTTAATGAAACTGTCCTTGGACAGCACCCTATACTGAAAGGTAGCCGAAAGGCAAGAGTATTCTTCTTCCTCTTCTTGAGTTTGGCTGAACTTGACCAGAATCTAACAAGTTATGACTGGGTTTTACTAGAATTTCACTAGATTTAGCGTGATTTTTATTCAGTTTAATAAAATTTGAGTAGAGTTGACTGAATTTTACGAGTTTTGACTAGAATCGGTGTAGACTTCCCTTGATTTTCTTGGATTTCAATAGGATTAAACTGGAATTCATCATATTTGATCTAGATTTCACCAGATTTGTTCTGGAATTGACAAGATTTGAATCGGATTAGTTCAGAAATTATTGAATTTCATCAGTAGCACATGCAGAGATTTTCTTCAGCAGGTGATTTCCATAGAATAAGGGTGATTTTTTACATGTTAAAAGTAATAACTCTGTACTCCCTTCAAGTACTAAAACATGTTACAGAGCAGAGACCGTCATAGGGCACTTTTTTCTGCCCTGCCCTGCCCTGTGCCCTGCCTTGCCCTGTGCCCTGCAGGGCAAGCAGGACAGGGCTAAAAAAAATTTTTAGTGAATTTGGCAAAATCTGCCCTAGATTAGACCAGATTTGACCTGAATAAGGTTAGGATTTGATCACGTTTCATGTGGGCTTGACCTGAACTCAGTAAATGAAACCTAAAGGACAGCTATTACGACTATGAAATGGTAGCCTAGCTAAAAATTAGTATCTGCAACATTTCGACTTTTGTTTTCGTGTCCAGGACAGACTTTTAAACTAAATTCGAATATCCAGTAAAATTTTATGAAAATAACTCCTAGTCTTGATCTTCAGTCGTGTTCTTCATTATAGATATACAGATATATACTTCCCAATCTTGATTTATGTCCATCAACTTTAACAACGTATCCAAATCGTCTCACATGAATTGATCCTGATCCAGAAAATGAAGTTTCTAATTCTTGAAAAACTGACTGCATATAGATTCGGTTGTCTAGGATGTGATCAGGGGTGTACCAAAGAGTACTTTTTTTGAAAGAATACATTTTATCTTGAGGAAAAGCGCAATTATCTGTGTATTTGATGTATCCCTCATTCTCAATCTTTTACGTGCTGTTCGCAACTATAGTTGGAATTTATGAAAGATTTTTAAAAAAGTTTGGCTTTAAGCTGAATCTGATGTGAAAGCTAGAATTTTCTTTTTTTTATGGTAAAATCTTATTGAGTCCAACTGAATTTCAGATTTGTCCTTTGTTCTATCGGGAAAATAAAAACAAATTCGAAACTGACATTCAAAACTAAACATAAATACGAAGAAAATATTCTAGATTGACAACTTTCAATGGTGGATATTTTATTTGTAACAAGGAGAAAAAAAAGAATTTCTGTCATTCTCTTGAATTTTCGATCAAGTTTTTATATATTTTTAGTACCTAGAGTAGTCCATGTAGAATCTACTTTTCTTCTTATTTGTGATTAGTTTTGAGTGACACTTTAAAATTTATTCTCATCTATTATCTGAAATAAAAGCGGTTCAAAATTAGCAGATTTTTATATGATTCAACTCGCGGCCAAAAGCTATGCTGCATTGGTTCCTAACGAATAGAAAGTTCTTTCACTATGTTGACCATTACCAAATCAATCTAGGTTTATTTATATTGTCGATATAATATTTTCACTAAAATGTCGCATAACTCTGCAAATATACAATTAAGTGTTAGGAAACTACGTATATGTATGCAATTTTCTTAACGAAATATTGGCGAGCCTATTTATTTACCAAAATGATGACTACTTATTTAGATGTGGAATGATAAATTGGAATAGTTCAATTAAGAATTTAGCTAACCATTATTTTTTCAATCATATTAGCAAACAAAAAGCTATTCATTTCAAGAAAAATAAAAGAGAAATGAACGATTTCTCATAGCGATTTATTATCTTTTCTGTCAAGAAAATTCAGAAAATATTTTTGAATTCCACTTTCTCAAAAATATCTGGCATTAAACTAAAGAAGTAAAATGATCTCAATTTTATTGCATTATGCTCATCAAGTTAATCTATGTTAGAAAGTCCAAATTTGGCATCGCACTTTCAAAATTTTAAGTTTCAGTCGTTCCATGAACAGTAGGATATTCTAAGAAAATGATACTATTTTACAAATACTGGCGAAATGAACTAGAGTTTGAAGAGTCAAAATCTGATGTTAGTCTTTGAAAATTTTATATTCAAGCTTCTCATATGACTAAGGCTGTTGCATTACACATGCATGATGAGACCAAATTATGAAGTGGATCAAGTATTTACAATAGTTATAATTTGCATATGATAAAAAAACTTACTAAAACCAATAACAGGAGCGGATAGAACGAAATGAAAAAATAAGAAAGGTAGCAGTATTCCTCTAAGACAAAAAATACGTTGTCCTAAATTTAATTCTTTTCAGAGATATTTTCATTTTTATTATGACAATGTGCTTTTTATGATTGATTATCAGTCAGTATCTTTCCTGATTTTTACGTTTATTTGATGTTGAACAGTAAGTATCATCACATGTTTCACATTATCCTTACTTTTGTTTAAATTCCTGATTCTTTTCAATTGCTGTCCTACCTATGTGCCTGATCCTGCAATATAGAACGCTGTGATTCCTGTGAACGTGCGTGCTTATTGGTATCTTCGAAAGAAAACCTGTATCCTGATCCTTTCTATACTCTACAGAATCACTTTTTTAACTATCGAATACAAATATTTCGAACAATCCAATAAACTATTTGAATTCTGCCATTGAACAGAGATGTCAACTTTAGGTTCCGTTCTCAGATACGGAAACTCGGCATGCGTTCCCGTTCTTAGAAACCACGAAATGCATTGTGTTTAGATACAATAAAATACACTCTTGTAAGCATTCTGAAATGTTGGGTAATGCTTATATATTTAGCTTTCAAAAGCGTTCCCATTCCCAGAGAACTGAAACGCTGATATCCTTAGTAATAACAGTGTCTCGCTTTGAAAGTAAAACATTCAAACAACAATACTATAGACTTTCTCTATTTTATTTATGAATGTAATTTATTGGTTTTACTTTGAATCGGCCAAAACTTCTACCCATGGTGTAAATTTCTGCGAAAAAAACGCGTTCTGAAAACGCATTTTTCCATAGCTGCGAAACGCG
The DNA here is from genome assembly GCA_905250075.1 of Rotaria sp. Silwood1. Lineage (NCBI taxonomy): Eukaryota > Metazoa > Rotifera > Eurotatoria > Philodinida > Philodinidae > Rotaria > Rotaria sp. Silwood1. The sequence goes on along the minus strand of CAJNOP010003456.1, from coordinate 2,605 downwards.
TTAATGCTGACCGGTTTGACGCGTTTCACATCTGCTAAAACAAACGCTGTGTAACGATTGTTTTTGTGAAAAATTTCGCAGCGTTTCTCAAACTGTGGTGTCGTAAATTCTAGATGGAAAAAAATTGAAAATCGTCAATGACTTCATAGATCTTGAATTGCAGGTACAATTTATGTATTCGCTTACATTTTTTCATAGGCCTTTAGAACTATAACTTACATGAATTTTGATGCAGTCAAGACACGGATTCGAACACGAGAACATAGGAGTATAAGATATGTATACAAACCGTTCAACTAAAATAATCTAATGATATAAGTGTTTATTCTACTGTCATTTAGAGTCTCGCGTAAACTTACTAAATTAGATTTTCAGTTTCCATTCCACTGAATTAAAAATTATCATTTCTTTGGTGCCTATGTCCAATTACGAGTGTGGTCTTTTCTTGATACATTTTTTATTTAAACTCTTTCAGATTTAAATTTAGATACACAATAGAAACGAAATTAATCGATTTACACTGTATTTAATATATAAAAAATTAAATTTCTTATATATAAATTTTAAAAAATTTAAAATTTAATCTTTTATTTATTTTCTTGATTAATAGATTTTTGTAAATGTAAATCCGCCATTGTTTTATCCAATTACATCAATAAATGAAAGGAGTTTTCTTTTGTAAATCGAATCTCTTTTATTAAAAAGTCACTCTTACTTCAACAATGTACAAACTAAAATCATGTTTACTAGTATTGTACACAGTATCATTAGTTATTATCAATTAGTTCGAGTATGAAATCAAACTAATATTTACTCAAATTATAGATAACACAGTAGTTCTTTTGTTCACAAATAACCAAAGAGAGTTACTATACTAATTATATTAGTATCAGTCTTTACTAAATCTCTTCGAAATGCTCAATGTTTAAAACGACCTATCCACGTAAAACGTGATTCCGTCACGCTTTATTTGTTTTATTTCATACAAATGATTCGATCTCTAGAATCCAATGCATTTGCAATCTTGGACAAAAAATTGTGCTTGTCAAAATGAGACACTGCAAATTTGTCTGTAACTTTTCATTCATTACAAACGAGCGTGACGGAATCATCTCCCTCCGTGGACAAGTCGAAAACAATTCTTAAGTAAACCTTACGAAACACGTTTTCTTTCAATAAAAACGTGGTGAAATGAGTTTTTAAGTAAGAAGAATATATTTTTGTTACACTTTGATGTTTTACATTAGTATAACTTCGAATTAGGTCTAGATAACAGCCTAGCAGCCTAAAAATTTCCAAGACTTTGATTTTAGTCTTGCCTTCATAAAATCCTGGGTCATGATTTTCACGTACAAAAATAGTGCAAGGAGCAAAACTTTCAAGTGCTATTTCATATCATTTCCAAAGTAATTTTAAAGAATTTACTTTGCTTAACTCCTATGCGTTGTGTTGGTGAATTTTTGCAAGATTCTGTATGCAGAATGGATATATTTTGCATCATTCCAAGCAAAAACAATGCAACACACATTTGAAAAAGAAACGCGTTTTACGTTTCCCCCAATTTGTATCTGTCGAACGCGTCGCCTATCGACCAAAGTGCGTTCGACAGCATTTTAATTCGGAAACGCCTCGAAACGCAATCTTGAAAAAAGCGTTTCGGATCGTTTCAAAAAACGGCTGTGGCAAAACGCATTTTATGTAAGTAAGAATGCTGCGCAACGCGTCCTATATTGCAAAAACGTTGCGAAACGCATGCTACAACCTCGGAAACGCGTTACGCAGTCCGTTTCCTTCAATATTTTACTCCATGGGTAAGACTAATTTTGACGATTGTATTAAATAGTTAATATTTAAACTTTTTATGTATAATAAATACCTAGCAGAAAGCTTCGCCTTCAATAATTGGTTAGATAACTGTATCTTGGATAAGAAAAAGTGCGCGAGTGTAAGGAAAACATACTCTTTTACTCATCAAACTCATACCTATTCATCCAAGAAAGAGTTGCTTGTTTTATTATTGTGAGTGAGATTTTCTACTAGGTGTTTATGCAATAGAATTTTCAATATTGACTACTCTATAAAATCTCAAAAAGCAGGCTTAAAAATTTTGCTTATTCCTAAGTAATAGACTTTTATTAAAATAAAATATGATGACTATCTAATGATGCAGGTGGAAATTAAATTTACTCTCACAAAGACCTTCGTTGCCAATGAATGACGCTAATCTTAGTATGCAGATTTCGATTTCAAATGCCAAATGAAGTTTTCTATCTGAGTATTTGCTTTCAATGTCTTTATATTAACTACAAAAGTTTATGCTTATCATTCATCATTTTTTCTACCACTGACATCCATACCAATGTATTATGAAAACAAAACATATAACTAATATAAAATCACCGACAACAGAACAACTTACCAGCCGACATTGAAACGCTTATTTTGTAATGTAAGTCTACAAGAGATACTACTTCGCATTTATAGTTGATGGTAATCGTTGGGTTTTTTCCAACATAGAATATTTAGGGTGTGGGTGTGGGTGTGGGTGTGGGTGTGGGTGTGGGTGTGGGTGTGGGTGTGTGTGGGTGTGGGTGTGGGTGTGGGT
>CAJNOP010003455.1:0-13046 GCA_905250075.1 Rotaria sp. Silwood1 | reverse complement strand
ATTCAATATTTTATGCTCTTTCAATGCTGACGTTTATAAGAAAACAAGCGTTTGATTGATTGCAGTCTAAAGACGAAGGTTTTAGTGAGAAGTCTCCTCTTTTTCGCGCACATTCTGCTTTGCTATGTCCACATTAATACCTGCGGCCATGAAGACGGCAGAGTTTCCTGGAAAATTTACGATGATACTCAAGTAGAAGCGTTTCGTATCTTTCGGTAAGTAAAAACAGTAATATATAGAATCGATATGATTCATCTGAGGATTGTTCAACATGGCTGGAACGGCATTGTCACGTGTCGGATTCGGCTGAGTCAAAGAGCCATATAGTGTGACACAATTATTCAAACAATTGGCATCAGCAATGATCGGTGCAATAACTATAATGAGGTTTGAATTTATTGTACGCTCACTAACATCAATTTGAAGACTGTTGTAGGTATCAGTTAGATTGTTAATGAATCCTGTTTCATCTAGAGAGAACATCCGAGGCACATCAGAAATCATGTTGCTGATGATTGCGCTACTTGCTAACAACTCAGAGTAGCTGTTCAATTCAACAACATAAGTGTGTGCCGGCTCCGAAGCAATGGTCGACAATAATGTCACGTTGAACTGGTTCTTAATTCCAACTGCGATAATTGTCATGGCTTGTTTCTTTTCTAGCGATCGTGCTTCATCCCTACCCGTCGAGGACTGTAAATTGGAAGTAAAAAGAACGCTCACTCGTGACACATTACTTGACCGACAGTGGTTTACACAGTGATGCTGCACCTCTTTCATAGCCATAGCCAATGTTGATGCATTCTGTGGACTGGGAAAATACTGTTTCTGTTCAACTCTTCGTCGGATCACATCAATCAAATCATTGCCATTTGTCTGATACACAATATCAACCATTTTCGATGTTCCGTAGAAAAGAATAGTAATTCGAGGACAGCCTTTTAGCAGAACTTCGGCAATGTTAATGAGGGAACTCTTCAAAAATTCAAACTCTAATCGGTTCATATTTCGATTGGATGCGTCAGCCATCAAGTAAACATCGACTGATTGCTGATTCTGTGGGTTACTGTAAGCTCGATTTTGCCGTGAAGTAATGGCAGCCTGGATACTCACGTTCAAGAGAATAATGCTTGAGAAAAGTATATATATGCTAAACATCTTTTTGCTTCGGTAATATAAAATGAAGTGAGTTGGTCGCGCTATTTCGAACCACTTATATATCACGCAGAGACCTGACTTTGTTGCATAAAGAGAACGCTTTAAGGATTACAGCCATGCATGAATATCAAGATCGAGTTACACTTTGTTTCAGATTTCCAGCTTTGTATTTGGTGATCGTCCGACAAGGCACAACATCAGTATCGTCTCCTACTCTTAAATTTCACCAACATCTTTTGTTTCACTACTCTCCTGTTTAATGCACATATTTTTGTAAAACGAAGCGACAAAGATAAATATTTTTACTGTTGCGACTGTATCTAAGACAGAGTAGGCGTTCACTTCTCTGGCTGTATGATTCAACACTCATATACAGCCGTGTTTCACAAAAAGGAGAAATGAGAGCGAATTTAAGGCCATAAAAACAAAACAATCAATGCATCGAAAGACAAAGCATGTTTTCTGAATTCATTCGTTTTTCTTATTTATTATAAGATACATTAGCTGTGGTTGAAAAAATCTACTTTCAAGCAGCAGTGTTTGTGAGAAGGAGGATCCCCTCGAACTCATATCTAAACTTATTCGCACTATTACATAGATGGGCGGGTGTGGGTGTGGGTGCGTGGGTGTGTGTGTGTGTGTGGTTGGGTGGGGTCTGGGTGGGGTCTGGGTGTGGCTGAGTATGGATGTGGGTGTGAGTGCGAGTGTGTGGATGTGAGTGTGGGTGTGGATGAGTGCGCGTGTAGGTGTGAATATGCGTGTCGATGTAGCTTTTAAGGGCATGGATGTGGGTCTTACAACTTTCTTTTCACAAACACTTCACACACCTACACCTACACCCACGCCCAAACCTACACCTACGCCCCTCACGCACACCCACACCCACCCACACCCACACCCGCACCCACATCGACACCGGCACCCACAATCACACTCTTATAGCAGTCATAATCAATAATGACCAAGTCACAACTCGAAACCAAATATTGGCACGTCGTGATAGTTTTTCCCTGCGTTATTCTTTCTAAAAATGGATTTTTGCTGTTTTTTTTGTACGTTTTTATTTGAATAAATAGTACAGAACAATAATTACGATGCGTTAATTATATCTACGTGCAAGCGATCGGAAACGTTCTTGACCCGATGTCATATAACAATTTGAACTAAATGTTGTAGCCGTTGAATAAGCGAATCGTTCTTGTCCATGCTACATATACATATTAGTCATGGTTGTTCTTAATTCATATTGACTTGTATACTGATATTCCAAATCGCGTATTAACTGTTGACATAGTGGATCTTGAGCTGATACAGACGATCGAATTTTTGCCAATTGTGCATTCAATAATTCTCGAGCACGTTCGTAGTTTGGTTCATTGACAGCTTCTTTCAAAACACGACTTGTTTCTGCACGATTACGTTGTAAATCTAGTGCATAGTTTATAACAAGCAATGGTGAGTCAGGAGTTAGTTGAGCAGGATGTACAAGTAGAAATGGTATCGTTGGTGTGTGAATTTGACGCCCATTAATTGCGTCAGTGTATTCGATTGATACACGACCTGTCAACAGAAGAATCGTACTGTATTAGAAAGAAATAAGGATTCTACTTACCAATGATATCATTATTATTCGGTTGTTCGACAAGTGCAGGTACGTTTAATTGAAAGACAAGATTACGACTTTCCTCACTATTAAGATCATTAAGTTTGAATGTGATTTGTGAAGATGGTAATAGGGCAGGTTCATGTCTATAGATAGAATGCGAGTGTGTGACTGCATATGAACCATCGAAGTCAAGTTTTACATTCAAGTTCTGCGCAACACATGTAAAGAGAGTACCACGAGCAGTAGCAAAAGCAAGAGCGATTGAATCGACTTGATCAATAAAGGTAAATGTTCCTCCGTGTCCTTGCTCTGCCAATTGAGATAGCAATGCTGCCCTATGTCCTAGTCCATAGCCGAATGTGTGACAAACGACACCATCAGGTAGAGTTCGCATTAGTTGAGAATAATCATGATGCTGATTATCTTGACCATCAGTGAGAAGAAGCATGGCTCCGACTGGATTTTTCGTTCGACGATTGATTAACATTCGAATACCCATTTCGAGACCAGAACCAATATAAGTGCCACCACCGGCATGAATATTCTGCGCAACTGCAGTGTGAAGAGTTTGTTGTCTAAAAGAAGAAAATAGTCATCAAAAGCTGAAGCAATAGAATACTCACTTTGCGTGTGTCATCATATTAAGACCATTGGATCGATCGTATGCTTTAGTATCAAAAGAAACAATCGCTAATCGATCGAGTGAATTCATTTGATCGATAATATAATCCAAAGTCTTTTTCAGTAATGCAATTTTCTCTCCTTGCATTGATCCACTTTGATCAACAACACATACGAGATCGATTGGAACACGTAATTCATTGAGTTCCTTCTCGCTAGTCGTGATCGAAAGAAGAGAAGGTGCTTTGAGTGTCATCATTCCATAGATATTGGAGGCTTGTGTTGAAACTTGACCACCAAATTCTAACGTAGTTGTAGCTATGATCAATGCAAGTTCAGTTGTACCATTAGCTGCCTGTTAACGAGCAGCTTGGATTCGAGCTGAGAGAGCACGAACAGCTGCTTCATCAACCCAATCTTCAGATGAGTTCGAGTATGATAGCTGTTCAAATTGGTTTACATGTGTGGATGATGCTTGTGACTGAGAAGAATTCTTACTCACCCAACTATATGCATTGCTAAGCGATCTTCTCAATGTAGACCAAAATCTAGAAGCTGTAGACGATGGCGTACCAGCAGCTTGTGTAGGAACGTGAACAGGTGCAGATGTACTTTGCACTGGTGTCTGGATAACTCGGCTCAAAGAATCCAGTCGAGTTCGACAGAGTGGACATTCATGATTTTGTGCTTCAACACTTTTTGTCAAACAAACAAAATGAAATTGATGTTGACATGCAGTTTTAAACAGATCCATGCCTGGTTGTACTAATGCACCCAAACAAATCGGTATGATGGAAAAAGGCAGAAAGGAAAAATATCGAAAGGGAAAAATGTCGAAAATAAAAATATCGAAAACAAAAATAATACAAATGTAGATGGATAGAAATGCTGAAAACGAGAGTATATTGAAGTACAAGTCTCCCTCACCCTCAATTCAATTTTACATGCTCATTTTCATCTCATATTCTTGTTTTCGACATTTTTATTTTCGATATTTTTCCCTTTCGACATTTTTCCTTTCTGCCTTTTTTCATCCATTCAACAAATCGAGCATACATCAGTGTCAGAATTTGAAGAATTTTTCATTGTAGACATGATAATACTTTAAAGTCTTTAAGAAAATAAATGTGAAAGCAAGAGCAACGTCGTCATGATTTAAAATATAAGGTAAGTGTAATTACACAATCCTACTGACATAAATACAATGTGACAAAGATGAATCATACATGCTTGCGTAAATAAACTGATGCATCTTATACTGAATATGGAAGTGAATCACTTTAGTTATCGTCATATTCAATTCGATCGAGGCTATCTGTGTGCACTATCACTTAGAATAAGTCTTTATCCTTATTCTTTTGAATAGCTAAATGATATTTAAAACAGAAAAATATGTAGGTCATTATTAGGATGAATGGCTTCTTTTTACAATTTTTTTTGTTTAACGTAGCAAGGTAAATTTTTAACAAATCGTTTTGGGATTAATAGTGGAGGATTTTTTATTCGTTTTTCAATGTCTTGATATAATTCTTTTGCCGAGATAAGATTTTTGTAAGCTATACTCCATATTTGTATAATTTTTTCCAGTATGTGTGTCGATTATATTGTTTATGATCTTAAGAATAAAATTCGAATTTACGCCAATTTGTTGCAGAGCTCTTTCATGAAAGTTCTTTGATGTTCTATTATATTTCAGCAACCTTTTCGCCAGTTTAATTAGTTTTTGAATGAAATAAATAATTGTTAAGTTATCAGATACGTATATCATCGACTGATAGATGAATGAGAAAATTAATATTGATGAATGTGTTCACACAATTTTTCAAAGTTCGTCTCTTAGTCGTACTTATTATAGATTGTGAAATGTCTGCAAAAGAACTCGATCGATACTGTTTATCCTCATCCTTAACGATCTGTTTAGTGAAATAAAGCGAAAGCCGATAAAATTCAATCTCGATTTCAAACAGCACATTTTGTAATTCATCATCAAGTTGTATCATTCGATTGAGGAAAATTGTGGCTATAGAACGATCGAGAGTTGTTGAAAAGAAACTATTATTAATGATATAAGTATCACATCGTTGAAGCTCTGCAATTTCTTTGCGCGACATCAGTTGTCCACGATAGACATTAATTGAGGAATCTTCGAAATATGTGTGCGGAGCGCTTTCTGCACGAGACGATAGATGAATGAATCTTTCATGTACCAATTAACAGTTGTTTCCGGTTTGTAAGTTTTTTCAAATTCTTCTAGAAGACGACTTTGTGCGATATTGCCAGTGTAATTATATTTGCAGAAATTGATGAATTTAAAAGAAAAATCTTCTAGGTGTGGTAAATAGTAGACAAGAACGTTGATAAAATCAATCCACCATAAACATATAATTCGTGATCGATTGTTTTATCTTCTTTTCGAATTTCTCGAAAGATCTCAGCGTTTTCTTCATGTTTTTTTTAATGATATTTGAGATTGTCAGCCAAATCGTTCGACTCACTTTTGAATACTTTTCAGACCATTGTTGATGATACTCTGTATTTTCATAGTAAACTTAGATTGAAGAAATATTTGTCAGATGATAAATTTGAGGAAGAAAAATGTCTTCTAACTGTTTAGAACATAGTTTGGTATAATCAACAATTTTACGGAAACCTTCAAGTATCACTTTGATAGGTGTTCATGTAACGATGTATTGGATGATGTTGATGTAGCTGTAGCTGTTGAAAGTGTTCGTAAATATGTATCTGTCCTCAAAACCATGTCATCGGATGAGATCTGTGGCTCTTCAAAGTAGTTTTTCATTAAATTTTGGTGTAATTTGTCTGCATTACTGGTAAAATCTTCAACTGCTTCTGTTTGTTCCCGGATGGATCTCATCTTTTTAGTAATGTCTATAATTTAAACGAACGACAAATAAAAATTCGACACATACTATAACAAATTCAAGAAATGTACAATCGGCATGGTTGCTGTGAGTTACCCTTTGTGCTTCAGCAGAATTAGTAGGTAAGTTGCAAAAATCTTGTCAACCACTTGTAAAATGATACATTCCACCTCGTAAACGTAATACGAGATGTAACGTACTTTCTTCTGGTATACTATAATCTGAAAGAGTTCTACCGTCTTCTAACTGCATAATGCCATAATTATTTTGATATAACTGGAATGACATGATAGTATCTTTTGATTTTAGTGGTGTGCCATCTATCCAGTCCTTTCTGCTTGGTTTTACATTTTGATCTATCATACATGATTTCAATTTTATATTCCTAAATTATCTTTGTTTCTTTATCTACATCTTGACTTTCTCCATGTTATCCGTCAGCAGAATTTGTACGACAATTTTTTGAAGCCATGCATCTTCATAACTTCTGATTCATACAAGCACTTCACCATATGTCACAAATTGATGATCATTTGTATAGTTCGGGTGTGAGTGTGGGTGTGGGTGTAGGTGTGGGTGTTGGGGTGGGGATGGGTGTGGGTGTGGGTGTGGGTGTAGGTGTGGGTGTTGGGGTGGGGATGGGTGTGGGTGTGGGTGGGTGTGGGCGTGGGTGGGTGTGGGTGTGGGTGGGTGTGGGCTGTGAGTATGGTTGCATATAAAGAATATGACCACACCCACATCCACACACCCTTACCCACACGTCACACCCACACCCACACTCGACAGCCACAGCCATACCGACACTCACACCGACACTCACTCACACTAACACACACCCACACCCTTCTAATCATTCCAGTAGGTTATTATACGCTTTGTTTCAAACCCTATTGAGAATTCATTCTTCTTTGTTAGCGAGAACTTGAAAAAGAGTTTTCAACATGAAAAAGAGACTGACCGGAACACTTCAGTGAGAGATTAATTCGACATCCATCAGCAATATTTAGTTACATGGGTATTCTATCCTACAGAAATCATAAATTTGTTCACTCACTATGAGGTTTCGTAGGCTACGAGAGAACGATAATGAACTGTCTGTACGATGTCAATAACCGTAAGATAATGATTAGTAATAAATAGGAGATCCTGGGTACAGTCTGTCTGACATTTCTGGACGGGTACTGCCAAAGTCTTATTCGAGGCCTTGCAGAATTTGCTGCTTAAAGTTAAACTTACTTATTAGAAAATTCAAGCATTCATAAATAATAAAAACCAACGAAAGACTCTATCAACGAAAATATGATCATCGATATGTCTGAAAAGATATTGTATGCAAAGTCATCAGCACCTGCTCTTACAAAACCTCGCAAAACGATGATGCATTTTTCGTTGTCAATTTAGAATGTTTCACTACTTTCCAGTCACCCACAAGTTCCCTCCTGTGATTCTCGAATATTTCGCGTAAATTCCATATCAATTAAGGACGCGACACCCGAAGTACCACTGGCTCATTGCTACTGTAAATAATGATATTATTCTCATGTGCAGTTACTGCAGACGCTTGAATTAGGAAAACATAGACAGCCAACGGAAGCCACACATCGTTTCCCGTTTCCAAAAATACCTTCACCAGTTGCTCAGAAGGAACTCGTGCAAGCGTTATCGACGTGCTTCGTTTAATATATGAATGTAATTTCGAAACCACGTTTGAATCTAATCCTTTTAGTTCACAATGCGAACATAGAGCCCATTCAAGAACAGCAGTTCCATATTCATCATCATCACTTTTCTCATCAGCAAGCATGTTTACCAGACAAGTGATCACTTCAGTCGTTGCTGCTTTTTCTCCCATGTTTTTAAGGGCTTCACAAGCATATTGTCTGACATTCGAATTTTTATCGCGGAGTACATTCGCCAGACCAGCGATCACTTCATTCGTTGCTGCTTTTTCACCTATATTTTGAAGGACTAAACACGCATTTTCTCTGACACCATCATCTTCATCACGTAGTGCATCAAACAAACCAGCGATTACCTCATTTGTTGCTGCTTTTTCACCCATCATCGAAATGACTCCATAAACATTTGCTCTGACACGACCGTCTTCATCCCGTAGTGCATTCAACAGGCCAGCGATCACCTCATTCGTTGCTGCTTTTTTACCCATCTTTCCAAGCGCGTCAAATGCAGACATTTCGACATTGCGATTTCCCTCGCGCAGTGCATTCATCAAACCAGCAATCACATTCTTCGTTGCTGCTTTTTCACCGATGTTTTCAAGGGCTGCACATGCATTTGCTCTGACATTGAAATCTTCATCCCGTAGTGAATTCATTAGACCAGTGATCACCTCATTCGTTGCTGCTTTTTCACCCAGCTTCCCAAAGACTTCGCATGCATAGTTTCGGACGCGTCGATCTTCATCGCGTAACGCATTCATCAGACCGGTGATCATCTCACTCGTTGCTGCTTTTTTACCGATGTTTCCAAGGGCTACACATGCATTTGTTCTGACATTCGAATCTTCATCTCGTAGTGAATTCATCAGACCAGCGATCACCTCATTCGTTGCTGCTTTTTCACCTATCTTCCCAAGGACTTCTCATGCATAATTTCGGACACGTCCATCTTCATCGCCTAACGCATTCATCAGGCCAGCAATGATCTCAGTCGTTGCTGCTTTGTCACCCATGTTCCCAAGGGCTTTACACGCACTCTGTCTTACATTCGAATCTTTATCGTGAAGTACATTTATCAGACCAGTAATCACCTCATTTGTTGCTGCTTTTTCACTCATCGTTCCAAGAATCACAGAGGCATTTGTCCTGTCACGGCTATCTTCATCCCGTAGTGCGCCTATCAAACCAGCGATCACCTCATTTGTTGCTGCTTTTTCATCCATTGTTCGAAGGACTTTGCACGCATAGTTTTGGATATCCCCATTTTCATCTCGAAGTGCATTCACTAAAGCGGTGATTATCTCATTCGTTGCTGCTTTTTCACCAATCGTCTCAAGTGCTTCACACGCATAGATTTGGGCTTCCCAATTTTCATTGCCTAGTGAATTAATCAGGTCAGCAATCATCTCATTCGTTGCTACTCTTTCATGCATTTTTCCAAGGACTGTATACGCATTTGCTCTAACACATCCATCTTCATCCCGTATTGCATTCCTGAGAGCAGCGATCACCTCAATTGTTACTGCTTTTTCACCCATGTCTTCAAGGGCTTTACAAGCATATTTTCTGACATTCGAATCGTTATCGCGAAGTACATTCGCCAGACCAACGATAACCTCATTCGTTGCTGCTTTATCGCCCATGTTTCGAAGGAGTAAACAGGCATTTGCTCTCACACGACTATCTTCATCCCGTAGTGCACTCGTCAGACCAGCGATCACCTCATTGATTGCTGCTTTTTCACCCATATTCAAAAGCACACTATACGCAGAATCTAGTGTATCCGAATTTTCATCGCGTAGCGCATTAATCAGATCAGAGATCACTTCAGTCGTTGCTGCTTTTTCACCCATGTTTCCAAGGGCTTCACAAGCATATTTTCTGACATGTTCATCTTCATCTCGTAATGCATTCCTCAGACCAGCGATTACCTCATCTGTTGCTGATTTCTCACCCATCATTCTAAGGACTAAACACGCGTTTGCTCTCACGCGGCTATTCTCATCCCGTAGTGCCCCCATCAGACCAGCTATCACCTCATTCATTGCTGTTTTTTCACCTATCGTTCCAAGGGCTTGACACACAGATAGTTGGACAAACCAGTTTTTATCTCGAAATGCATTGATCAGAGCAGCAATCACCGCATGTATTGCTGCTTTTTCATACATGTATTGAACGATTATACACGCATATATTCTGATCTGTGAATCTTCATGGCGAAGTGCATCTATCATTTTAGAGAGAAGGTTTGATAGAGGTTTTGATATCGCTAATTGTGATATTGTGCTTAGTGCTTTCTCTGAAATGCGTTTGTCTTTACTGTCGAGGAGTTCAATTAATTTATTTTGCACGAGAATTTGATTGGCTAGAGAATTTGTACGTTGGAACGATTGTAAAAGATGGTCCGTGATAATACGCGAATTGGTGGAGACGCATATATCTAACCATTGTGCTATTGACTGTAGGTAGGCTACGCATTGCGGAAAGTCTGAAGGTGTGTCGAGTTGATCGATACATTGAATAAGAAGTGTAATGTGCTTTAGACAGGCAAGATCTAGAGGTTCTCCCTCTATGGTGAACCAAAATGCATCGAAACATGATTGATAGTCTGTTTGTGCCAGCAACCCAGATGCAAAGAGAAAGACTAAAAGAAAGCGTTCGTTGTACTTGTGATTGTTTATAAAATTGGTTGCTTTTTGAATATCAAGACTTTTGAGGGCTTTAAGCAGATGGCGTGCTGTAAAATGTTCTTGAAAGCTGAGATGAACAAAATAATATTGTTTTTCTAGTAGATTTTGATTGCCAATAGGTTTGTAGTCATATGATTTGAGAATGCCGATATTTAGTAATTGTGGATTATCGACTAATGAACACTTAGTGTCGTTTTGTGTCTGTCGGAGTAACAGTGGTGGTAGAATAATATTGTTACATTCCATTGCGTTAAAAGCTAAGTTTTCTAAGAATTGCAATTCCTTATAGCATCGCGCATAAAGTTCTTGTTTTGACATTTGCAGATGATTAATATTTTGCCTTGTTAAATGCCGTCGACATAGTCATTCTGTCATGCTATCATACAGTGTTGTCATTGTCATCGTTCTCGTTTCTGTCCAGTCAGCCTCAGCCCAAAGACTACAAATCAATTCTAGATTGACCGGGATGTGAGCAACACCCTAGATGCTACGATTTGACTTTAAAAAGTTCATAAGATTCTGGTCTTCACGCGAGGTACTTGCTCTATCATCTTTAATCTGACCGAAGAACTGCTCAATATATTTGGCAATATTATCATCTGTGAATCCTGTTAATTCCAGTTTCATATCATATGGTAATGCGATCGCACAGGGACGAGACGTTAAGATATGATGCTGTGTTTGATGTATATGGCCGAATACATCTTTTAATTGTTCTGGAATATTTTGAACAAACTCATCATAACCATCTAATATCCAAAGAACTTGACCTTTATTACACATTTCTTTGAAATGGTGTCTCTCTTCCCTGGACAAATCGTCACACGGGAAATATTCTTTCTCCACAAGATCAACTGGGAAGTATTTTTTCCCTGATGGATAACGACTATCTGTCAATGAGCGTAACTGAATCAAAACAACCAACTCATATTTTTGCCAAATTTCACCTTTAGCCCATCGGTAAGTAATATATTGGCAAAAGGTTGTTTTTCCGATTCCAGCTCGTCCAAGCACTAAGACTTTCTTCGTCTGATTGTTACATTTTTCGAAAATGTTCTCGACATTGATTGGGATCTTAACACCATAAATTTCTTCAAAGGTGCCAAGGATCTCGTCTTTGTGCTGTTTTCGATGGTAGTCATGTTCTTGTTGTCCTAGCTTTTTCTCTTTTTCTTGCTATTCTTTGGCTTCCACCATAGACAGATTAATGTAACTTTGTTCAATTGGGAAATATTTTTCTTCATTTACTATACATTTGATTTTATTTTCTCGTAGATGTTTCTGTCGAATCGGTTCGAATAAGTGGAGTGGTGAAGGGATTGATTCTGTTGTAGGAATTGAGGTTTGATTTTTTATTCTATCAATTAGTTCGTTCACTTTTGTATGTATATTTACTTCAGATGTGCCGTAAAAGTCAATGTATAGAAGTCGCGATGTTATTATTCCTAACCAACTGGAGGGTTTCCATATTTTTCTATCACTTACCATGCACGGGATATTCGTTTCTTTTTACTGTCAGCATAGGTTAACTCTTTTTCACAGGCATCGGATTTCTGATATTCGGGTGTCATAAAGCAACAGACAACCCCAGCATCTTCTACCGCTTCGGCCATACTAAAAAGACGAATAGCACACTGGTAATGTTAGAAAACGAACGATAGTGCTAAAATTCATACCTGCTATTCGGTTTATCGCCCATACCTCCTTTTGTATCCATCCAAGTTGGAATACCTGCCTCAACTAAGATATCGTAAACTTTGGATACGATATCTTTACTCTTCTGATTATATGATAGCATGACATGTTTTCCCACACCGAGCGCCATTAATGCTATCACGATATAGTCAGAAGATTGATATTCAACAATAGTGAAATGCTTAAAGTAAAAGACAGTCAGAAGTTTGTGCGATAATCACTTTTACTATTGCCCGAAGAGTGGGGTGTGAGTGTGTGGGTGGGATACGGGATGGATATCGGTGAAGGCAAGATCTACACTAATATCCACCCACCGATCGAATCAACCGCACTCCGATGTCCACACCTACACCCCTCATACTACTCTGTGGCAAAGTGCCTAATAATCAATTAATATTAGGCATCAACTGAAACTTGTATCATATCCAATACTTTAGAGATGCGATGAAGAGGGCCAGTTAATTATTTTCCTATCTATAATTTGATTAATGTGATGGATGAAGGTCATGCTGTTTGGTCAGAATAATA
Source organism: Rotaria sp. Silwood1 (assembly GCA_905250075.1). Classification (NCBI taxonomy): domain Eukaryota; kingdom Metazoa; phylum Rotifera; class Eurotatoria; order Philodinida; family Philodinidae; genus Rotaria; species Rotaria sp. Silwood1. The sequence continues at coordinate 187 of CAJNOP010003455.1, read as the reverse complement.
GTAAGTAATGAAACCTAGGGCGTATCTGGTTTGAAAATACGGTTAAAAGTGCTAAAACTGAGTGAACAACACCGGATCTATTTTTTTAACTACCTGGCTAGGATTACACGAGTTTATTATTGCAACACCCATATCTTCTGCACTCTAAAAAAAATCGGTTCTTTACTGAACCCCCAAAAAAGGTTCT
>CAJNOP010003454.1:0-13046 GCA_905250075.1 Rotaria sp. Silwood1 | reverse complement strand
ATTTCCTTTTGATGAGTAGTATGCGCGGGAGTTCGACGGCAGAACACGGAATTGCATAGATTTTTAACATTGAAAAGATGTGATTTTTGAGACTGGACAACAGGTTTCGCCTCATACTTACATGCGTTGGCGGTGAACCTATGGTCGCTGGAAAGCGGCAAACTATCTAAAATTAATCCTTTGAGGACCGAATGCTTTTCAATCAATTTACTGCATTTGGCCCAAAATGGTTGCATAAAAACTTCATGATAATAGATCAAGAAAAGAGAGAGAGAGAGAACATGACATCAGTGTATGGTAGCAGAAAGAAAGATAGAAAAAATATGCATCTGATGACAGATAAGGCGACTTATTACTTTACAAATAATAACAGTTTAATATAAAGCAAACATTTTCTTTACCGAAAAATAAGTAGGACAACATATGCCACACGGTCTTCAAAGGGTTAAACAAACTTAGGGAGAAAGATTTTCATCAATGCTACTCCTTCTCTCGAAGAATTTTAAGAATCGGTATGAATTCCTATGACCTCATTTATTCTGCAGTCTCTAGAACCATAAGTCAGGAGGTGATGACCGATACTCTACTCAGTCTAATTATAATCAGCTATCATATTTGACTAATTAAAGAACTGTGTGCCTGTTGATAACCTCTCTAGTATAATTCCGAGTGGGTCAGATAAAATATGGCGAGAGAGGAATTGAGTTGGGCCTCTGAAAAATGGCTCATATTGGTCTCTGATGTTTGCAAGTTTCACAAACAATTTTTTGAATATATGACTTCATATGATAGTGGCATGAGCAAGTGTAGCATCTATGCGTGCCGACCAGTCATTGCCGCAGTAGTTTTATTTTGTAAAGCTTATCTATCTTAATGAGTGTTAATTTAAGAAATCTTAAGATTATTGTATAAAACGATGACTACCACTAGTCCATTATTTGATATTAATGCATTAGATGCAGAACATCAAAACAAATTTTACACTGTTTACAATGAATTAAAACCGAATCATACATCTTATCTTCAATATAAACTTAATTTACAGCTGAAGAATAAGATGAATACGGAAGAAGAGGAGAATGAATGGTGTTATGAGTTGCATTGATTTCTTCGTGCTAGAAAATGGAATGTAACTCATATCATAAAATCTATCCGAGAAATGATACAATGGCGAATAGACAATCATGTTGATTTGATTCTTGAAGATCAACTCATGATGCTTCGAATGGATATCATTCGAAAAATGGCTCCGAGCGCTCATCATGGCTATACAAAAGCTGGTCGACCATTGTTTATCGAAAAATTCGGTCTAGTACAAGTGGATAAGTTATTGAATCGATTTACATCAGAGGAATTAATCCAATGTCATATCTATTGGCTTGAATGCTGTTGTCAGCGAGCAAGAGAACGTAGTCGACAACTAGGAAAACATGTCGAAAATTTTGCTACGATTTATGATTTACATGCCTGTAAAGTAGAGTTGACAAAATTTCTTTATGTATTTAAACAAGCCGTTCACATTGACGACAACTATTATCCCGAACGTCTAGGACAAATATTTCTTATAAATCCACCAATGATTTTTTCTATTCTTTGGGATTTAGCGAAATATTGGCTTGATCCTGTAACGAAAACAAAAATCCATGTCATTAAAAAGGGTCCTGAAACATCAACAGTATTATTATAACATATTGATTCTGATCAATTGCCTCCTGAATATGGTGGAACCTGTCATTCATGTCCAACTGCTCCGAATTGTATTCCTGTGTATGAATGGAATAAAGACATTGCCGATGATAAACAGGAAGAACAGCTAACTCGTCCCATTAGGCAATTAAACAACGAAGGACTGAATATAGAAGAGATAAACATAGACTGAGCGCGTCAAAGTCAGAATTGCGCTTCTTTGCAGCTTGTCATCTATTTCAAAAAAGACTGAATTATTGTCAACAATGTTTCTATTTAGTTGTTTCAAGATAGTGTTTCATGATATATATATATAAACATTGTTCACTATATAGTTCATGAGTACGATCGAATAGTGCCTGCGATTCATGCGCTAGGCACGCTCAAAGCTGCGGCTAAGAACAGTAAATAAAAAATACTCATTTTTTTGAAAGCGAATGTACTGGAGATATATGAAATCGTAGAACACGATTGTCACTTGAGTTCGATGGATGTTTTGTACCTTCAATGTGGCCACATAGGTTTCAGTATCAACAATGAAGGCAGACAGAGCCGAATTAAGTGCAGTGGCTTGGAGGAGAATTCTATATAACTCGTTGTGCAATTGCAGAACACGACTGTGAACTAGAATAGTGAGTAAGGTATGGAGAAAATGTTCTCAGAACTTTTGTAATCGATGTATTTCAGCAGGCACTTAAGTAATTTCAGATTGTAAGTAGTCATTGAGAGGAGTATTGAAGGGTGTGGGTGTGGGTGTCAGTTCTCACTTCACCCACATCCACACACCCACACCCACACCCTGTTAAAAATCCATGAAGCATCTAGTCTTGTGAATATTAATCATCACCTTTGGAAACTAGTTTCAATTCTAGAAGAATAGCGACAGGGACAAAGAAGCGTGGATTAGAGGAAAGATAGTGTGAAAGAATAGAATGATGAGTGTTGACCGATCAGAATAAACTTTCAAGTACTCTTTAAATAATAACTTCTGCATATTTCATATTACACATAAACAAGCAAACGTTTTTCTATGTCTTTATTCTATGATACTTTAGCTGTTACAAAAATTGTTAAAAACACATAAGCTAACAGAATATTTCTTGACTGATGTATTCTATTGCAGGCACAAATCAATAGGGAACCTTGAAAGTGTAAAATCGAAACGAATATCGCTGCCGAACTTTACTTCTTTCAGTAGAGAGTCAGCGACGTTTGAGTCGCGTTACTTCTATATAAATATATATACAATCTTGTATACCCCAGTGAAAAATATTTCTAAAAATAACGGAAGAGAACGCATTCATAAAAATGTAGAGACTTGTCTTTTACATGAAGAATGCGTTCTACAGGTTTGCGAACGTTTTCACAAACAAAAAGAAAAGTTCTGAACCTAAAGAAATGCATTCTTTACTGTTCCACACTAGTATGGAATGCTTTCTTCTCAGTTCAAAAATCGTTCTCTACCTGGATAGAAAGCATTCTGAACCATTCCATGAACCAATAGCACGTGTTTCTGCCCATTCTATTTCGAAACAGTCAAGATAGGATTCTATCGAAATGAGACCGCTTTTTTTAACATTCTCTTGGGAAACATCTGAGAATGGATTCTTTTGACTGATGAACGCTTTCATCTGAATTTAACGTCACTTTTGATTCAAAAATGACAGCTCTTAAGTACGGCACCCTGAAACTGATGCCAAAAATGGTGGAACCTTCAATTAGTCATACTTTACAACTGGCAGTCCTGATTCCAAAAACGTTTTTTAAATAACAGTTTGAGCTACGAAAAATTAGAGCACGCCATTGGATAGAGCTCGTCGAGTTGCACTAGAATCGATCTTTCAAAAAATTATGTCCGAACTTCTCCTCGAGAACTCCTGTAGTGAATCTATATTCAGGCAATGACAACCAAGAATGCGTTCCAAAAAGAGTTAGCTTTTTTTGAGAAAAGAAAACGTTCCAAAAAAGCTGGAACAGTTAAGAACGCATTCCAAAAACCATGGAATGTGTTCTTAATGGTTCCATTTTGGAACACTTTCCACTTTTGTTGGAACGTTTTCTTTTCTTAAAAAAACGGCTTTTAATTTTACGGAACGCGTTCTTTTCCGTTCTTTGAAGCAAATATTTTTCACTGGGACAACTATGTATATTAGGAAAATGCTAGTGGTTATTATCGAACATCAAGAATTTTTCTAGCAAAAATTCTTTGTGATTTATTTCCAATGCGTGTTATAGCTTCATTTATCTTTGCTATATTTGCTTATCGTTTAACTGATTTTCAACGTTCAATTAATCGATTTCTTATTTTCTTTCTCACTATATTTATCAATTCAATATTTGGTTCGGCTGTATGTTTCTTTATTTCAGCTTGTATTCCTGTATTTGGTATTTAAAAAAACAGAGAATGTTTTTTGTTTCTTTATCATATATTATTAAATATTTCTAATTTTTAGCTGTAGTTCTTACTGCAGTTATACTTTGTTTTATAATGATGATGGCTCTTAGTGACTTTCTTGTTGATTTAGAAAATATGTTTACTTGTCTTAAATGAACTAAATATATTAGTAGTATTCGTTATTGTTCAAATATATTAACTATTAATGAATTTAGAAATTTAACATTTTGTTTATCTAATAATACTCATATATGTCCAATGACAGGTGAAAAAGTATTAACAGAACGTAATATTCCACATAATACAAATTGGGATATATGGAAAAATTTACTTTTTATATCTATTATGGCTCTTGTATTTTTTATTATGACTTATATTCGACTGTTATGAATGAAAAAATTTAAATAAAATAGAATTTTCATTTATTTTTTTTAATTTTTTTTTAATATTATAAATCTGTGACAATTTCGAATCTAATTTTCCATTTTTGCTTATTCAGAAAAAGTGTTTCTTTGCTTGTAGATCATTGTACAAACTCAAGTTTACATATACGTTTCGATCATGTGAAAGAAATTCATATTTGATTCTCAAATATATTTGATGCAGCATGAACTCGACCTTATTATCATATTAGATTTCTGAGACATTCTGACAAAATAATATTTAAAGTGTTGATAAATTGTTTCGAAATTAAATGTTAATAGAAAGATAAATGTTGAAAATATAATTCATATAAAATGAAGATCTATTGATATTCATAGTAAAAAAATTAGTTCGAATTTTCGATAAATGAAAATTTTAAAGTATAAACTGAATATAAACTTTCATTGAACATAATTCAAATCTAGGCAAATATCTTAATAAATAAACAAATAGAAAATTGAATTTTATGTATTAATTATTAAAAAAATTCAAAATAATGAATTCAGTTCATTTCAAACATTTTGTGTTGTTTTTTTCATTTAAGACCAAGAGCTTTAGCTCCAAGCCAAATAACATGAGATGTTAATGCTGTTGTTTTTCGTATTAATCCAAGACGATATGGTCCTTGATCATTAATATTCTCTGCATTACGACGTAAAATCTCTTCAGCCGATGGATCTGGTTTACTCAATGACATCATTGTTATTTCCGATTGTTTATTATTATCTGTTTTTTCAAGAACAATATCAATAAATAGTCCAAAATGATCACTTGGAAAGAGATAATTGTCAGATTTAATAGGTTCATTGGCCCACATAGTACATGGTGTTATGGCAAATGCTGGAAATCCATAAGAAAAAAGAATTCGATCGAGTCGCATTTGTCCACGTGCTCCAGGTATATAATAAGGAATTAGAGTATTTTTCAATGCATCAAATGTATAACCAAGATTTTTATCATTAAATGGATACTTACTAGAAAAATGTGTTTGTGCCCATGCATCAATCAATTTATTATCAATAACAATTGCATCTTCAAATTCATAATAAAGATTAAGATCACCCATAATAATAAATGGATGATTAAGTGGTTCTAATATATCAATAATATCACGTATTTGTTGTGCTCGTAATTGAGCATTATTTGCTTTTTTGTATGGAGTTGCATGATGAACACAAATATATACAGAAGTTTCTATAGTACTACCAAGTTGAACTTTTCCAACAATAGCTTCACGTTTTCTACCTGATACAGATATGGCAAATACTTCAATCAATGGTAATTTACTTAAAATGATGCATCCATGAGGAAAAAGAGGATTAGTATTCGGAGAATTTTTCATTTCAGAAGTATTATCATTATGATTTTCATCAAATGTCTCTATTATAAAATAATTTTCACGAATAAATGAACATTCTTGTAACCGTTGTAGTGCATTAATAGTAACTTCATTTAAACCAATTATAGTGGGATTGAGATTAATGATACCATTACAAAGCCATTCCAATCTTTCAGCACTTCGAATAGCCATTTCAATAAACCATGGAAAACAATCTGCAAGTATATTGAATGTAGCTATTCGAATTGGTTCATTAACTTTTGGCACTATATTTTCTACATTTGTAGCAATATTAACTGATGATCTGGATTCTAATTCGGAATGAAATGATTTAGTTACGATAGCCCATTTTGTACCATCCCAACGATAACTGTATAATTCACGTCGAGACATTCAGATATTTGTTTAGTTAAAAATTTATCTTTTTTTTCTATAAATGAGAAAATAAAATAAGAGAGTAGCCTTTTTAACGTATTAACTTCTAATAAAATTAAATAAACGATATTCGAACCTAAAAATTAGATAGTTTTGCGTTACATACAGCTTAATAAATATTATTTTTATCTTGAATAGATTTTATTTCAATTTTAATCTCTGATGATAATAGATAAAAATAAAAATGATAGCAGTGAAAATACATTGATCAAGTCTCATATTCAAAGAGATTTTCCATTCATACTAAAATGATTCTGTTGAATTTTCAATGCATAAGTTAAAGTGTCCACAATGCAAAATTACAGCAATTCTTTGTGTTGTAGTTGGTGAGAACTCATCAAATTCTACAAGAATGTGTATGTCACCAATTTTTAAGCACTAGTATTAGAAGAAAAACGTAATGAAAGTAAGTAAAAAAATTTGAAAATCCTTATAAAAGGCCAATTGCATCAAAAAGTTTCAAGTTTCGTTCGTTTCGATATTTTTCACTTATTTTAGTATCAGGAAAAAGTTGAGTAGACTTTTTAAAAAAATATGACTCCGTTGTTAAGAAATTCACTTGTTTAGATACCAACAGTTATTCCTAACTAAAACATACATACTATCCAAAATCTCAAGACAAAAACATCATCGAATTGTTTAACTATTATGAAAAGAAATTTCTATCAAAATTTGATCTCTACACTTCCCTTCAATGTTCTTTCGATATAGTTCTACCTGTGGTCTTTCGGATCGAGTTTTGGTAGGAAATTATTTTTCATGATAATAAAACAATTTAATGAAGGTTTTTGTACTAATTCCGAATAGTATGTATCTTTTGGTTAGAAATAAAATTTTTTGATGGTCAAAATCCATGAATATGAACTTATTTTTAGGCGATTTTACTGCTGCTATTTAAAAGCAAATATCTCAAGAACGAAACTATATTTTCTAAAACACGAGACGCACCCTTCCTCCGCTCCGTTTCTATCGTGACAAATACCCTAGCAATTTCGCCCTTCCTTCACAGGTATGGCAGACAAGAGATTTTTAAATTTTCTTTCGAACTAACTTTTTCATGTTCTTCTCGCACTACTAATGCTTTTGGAATACAGGACATATATATTCTTGTAAAACTTGATGCAGCAGTCTATCCACCTATAGCAAAAAAAATTTTATTATAATTTAGCATTGCGAATACCTCAATTAATCATCATAGAAGACACGTTTTACGTGTAAAACAATAAGAAGAAATTCAATTTTTGATAATACAGAAGTAAAAGAAAATAAAGTAAATTATTCTTACAGCAAAGTAATCTTCGAAATATTTCACAATAAATTCTTCAGTTAAATGACAAATAGACAATATTTCTATTCTTTGTGCAATAACTACATATGTTGACTCTTACTGTGTTCTGTTTTCTTTTTTTTATAAAAATAGACTCGTATGAGTCAGCATATAGAAGAACGAATAAAAATGGCAATGTAAAGATATCGCAAAATGAGAAACGTCATGTACAAAACAAAACAACCATATTACCATATTTCATACAATCACTATCAATATTATTTCATAGGATGTTTTAACATGGATTGTATTAATTAATATGTAAAGATTGATTTTTCATTAGTAATTAATATATGTCTACTTACCTTTATTATAACATCAAGACATAATGGTACATAGGTTATATAGAAAGTGCGACTATAGACAAGACTAAAAGATATTTTGGTGAATCTGTTGAGATCAAACGATTCAAACCTTATACTATAGAAAATAAATGTTCTATCCTCTATATTAAATGTGTTTGTCAACAGAAGACTTATATATTCAATTCTTTATCTATAAAAACGTAAATATGATTCAGTATGTGCCACGCATTCATGTATGTGATTCATGATGAATCACATATTGTTAGTTTTATCTTTTTTTAATTTTATTCTTCAATGAGTAATAGACTTTTATTTTTTTTTTTAAGAATTAGAAATGATAAAAAAATAGTTGATTTTTCTTGAAGAATAAAATTGCATAAAATATACAGAGTATCATTTGAAATTTTCCTAAGTAAAAGTTATTATGTGAATATTTAAATAAATAATTAGATACCAGCAAAAGTTAATCTTCTAAACTCATTTAAACACATTACATAGAAAAATCCTATTGAATGTTTCATAAAAAATAAAACAACTTTCTGTCTCATTTAGTCAATTTGATAATTTGTTGTTCATATTAATAAAGTTCTTAAAAATCTATCAATTGTAATAGTTTTTTTGAGCAATTTTCTATTCTTTTCATGCATAATAATTTCAATAAATATCGTATAAATGACTCTTACAAAGAACTAAATATCTAGTGGAAAAATAAATTATTTATTTTAAGATTTTCTTTGTAAATAATAAAAGGAATTTGATATCAATATCATACAAGTAGCGCTTATCTTTCAGATTCGCAGACCATTTTCTGAAAGAGTTATTCTGCGTCTGATAACAGCGTCAGATCTTCTGATATAGTGAATATGCGGCTACTAAATATCATAATTTATCGCTTAAGAACTCGTCCTCATTCTTTTTCTCGAAAGCTGATGATTCGAGGAATCAATCCATAATGAAAATGTCTGATACAGGAATTAAAAATCATTGATATAATAGCTAGCCTCGATGAAATCTACTGTAGGAAACAGCGGCAACGAACTAACGTGGAAATATTATAGCAAACATTATTGAAGACTTATATGAATAGGAAATTTTGGCTCCAGTGGTATATGTTTCAGGAAAATCAGCAGTTTCATGGTATCCATGGTGGTGAGAGAATACCCAAGAATATTTCTCTTGGCATTTTACCACGTCACATTTGACTGATCCCTTCATTTTGGAGAGAATATATATATTTTTTCAGCAATGCGGATCGACTTTCTATTCTTTGTCATGTTATTGATGGAGTATGTGTTTAGCTGAAATTACATAATTATTGGGAAACTCGTATGCTACTCAGAGAAGTTATGATCAAGAAATTCAAATCATATTTTAACATAAATTACGAGAAAGTTTATAGAAAAAGCAAAACACGAAGAGTTTTCTTTCTTGTCGAAAACATCAGAACCGTACGGAACTTGTAAAATCGACTTATGATTAAAGAGATAAATTGAGTTTATTCTTGTTAACGACGGCTATGTAATGATAATATGGCAAATTGAATAAGCTGCGTACTCCAATCACATCTGGAACACAATGAAGTTTTCTTTGTGCAAGATAGCAATATAAAAAAAACAAGCAGTACAAGGGTGTGGGGTGTGGCTTTGAAAAAGAACAACACCCACACTCACACCCTAGTTTGCAGCTGCTCGCTTCGGCGGGCTTAAAGTTCAAAAATGGCCAGTTCATTTTCTCTTTTGAAAAAAAATATTACATTTTCTTCTTTAAATTTTCGATATCTCTTTGAGATTTTACAACGTGTGGATACGTTGGCGGGAGAGTTTGTTTGAATATATCGCGTGTTCTTTCAAGAAATGGTAGTGCTTTTGAGTATTCTCCGATCTTCTCATACAGCATACCTATATGTTACCGTAGGACATGGCCAAGTTGGGATGATTCAAAGCGAGAGCTATTTTCCAGATTTCAAGTGCTCGTTTGTACGATGAAAGTGCTTTCGAGTACTCGCCCATGTTATGATACAGTGCGCCGATGTTGTTGTAGGAAGCAGCCAAGTCGGGATGATTCGGAGGAACAGCTATTTTCTTGATTTCAAGTGCTCGTTCGTACGATAAAAGTGCTTTGGAGTAGTCGCTCATGTTATAATACACCACACCGATGTTGTTGTAGGAAGAAGCCAAGTTCGGATGATTCGGAGGGAGAGTTTTTTCTGCGATATCGAGTAATTTTTTGTAAAACTCGATCGCTTTTTCGTATTCTGCTTGGTTAAATTTGATCGTTCCGAGGGAGTTATAACAATCTGCTTTATTGTACTCATCAGATGCCTGTTCGAGTAACATTGTGAATACTTGTTCTGCCTTGTCATCTTCACGCATTTTCCATAACAATGAATCCATTCGTTGCCATCCTATTCCCTTGATCTCCTCTCGCATTCGTTCTGTAAGAGCATTAAGTTGTTGGTCGTCATTTTCACTGGTGAGTTTCAGTTTAACTTGCCATATCATGATTTCACGCTCTTGGATTTTGTTGATTTCCTGGATATGAAAAACCGTGTTCATCGAAAAGAGAATTTCATTTTCTTTCTTGAAATAGCTGAATTTTCGGATGGAAGCAAATGGAGCCGACGAAATCGGTTGATCAATAGTCATCTCAAAGAGAACACCAATTTTATTGTTGTTGGACATGATGCCGTCTGTAATAAAACCAATGGCTACGTCTCGATCATTTGTTGTTGATAGAAAATTATTAAATGACATGAGGGCACCTTGTTTAATTTTATTGTCGAATTCTTTCTTGATCATGGTTTTACTCCGATAGACCGTATGAATATCATTTGTTTGTTTTGAATGAAGTTTCTTGATATTTTGATGTAAATCACGAATAAAGAAACCCATTTTCAGTAGAGTTTCAATTTGTAATGTGCCCAACGCTTTGTTGAGCAAGTAGTATATGAAGCATTCTCGTGTATACCACGAAATGGGCATGTTGTGTTTTTCAGAATCATATGGGTATGTTTTAGCGAATTCATCGATAATTTCGAACTGTTCATCGTTACCTTCATATTTCTTTCGGGCATACTCGGCTAGATTGTTGATTTCTTTTTGTTCATTGAAAGGAATTTCAAGAACTATTTCTTTGAAAAGTTGTGTGTACATAAAGGTCGGCTCGATTTGATTTAAAGATGAGACAGTGCTGATAACAATAGAATCTTCAGCACATTGTCAAGCTGACTGTCGAGCAGACTCACAGATTGGAGTGGGTGTGGGTGTGGATGTGAGGGTGTGGGGTGTGAGTGTGGGTGTGGGTGGGCGTGGGATGTGGGTGTGGGCGGGTGTGGGCGGGTGTGGGTGGGTGTGGGTGTGAATGAACAGATGATTCACACCCACACCCACACTCACACACCCACCCACACCCACACACCCACCCACACCCACACCCACACCCACACCCTCTTCTTGAGGGTGGGTGTGAATGTGGAAATATCCACACTCCACACCCACACCCTTTTGTATTTTCTTCTTCCATAACCTAAAATATAATTTTTAACTAGGCAATGTTTATTTTTTAAATGCATCTCATTCGTTATAATTTCTAAGTTTTAAAGTTGTAGATCAAATACTTAGAACTAAGAACAAGACGTTTCTCTTCAACATAGAAAATCGAATAAGATTTTCTATTTTCTATGAAATTTTCAAATCTTAAATCCGTGAACTTTTACTCAGAAAATCCAAACTTGATATTTCGACTTTGTTGATAATCATATTATTTTCAATAAAGTAGAATTTCATTGATAAATTTCTATGAACATTTTCAAAATAGTTTGATAGATTTTCTATTTAAAAATATAATAGTTTTGACAAGGATTAATTTTTAATGTTTATTGAAAAAATGAATTGTTCTATTGAAATTGTCTTTTGTGTTTGCTATTGAATGTAAATGTGTCCGGAAGTTCATTTGTCATTCTACTTTGTCTAAAAAGTTGACGATTAAAATAAATATAAAAAAAGTCTTTATCCGAATAAACAGTCAAGTTGACATCGATCTCAAAACATCGTCTTTTCGATAGATCAACATTTGGATAAAATCCTTTATCATCATCTATCATAGGTATATTATTGACTGATTCATAACCATGTACATCATAGAGATAAAATTGTCGTGCCTGTGCTTTCCATTTGACATCAGTAGGATCTAAATATGAACAAGTAAAATTCCAGGCAAGTAGAGTTTATATGAATATATTTGTAGGTAAAAGTTCGTAGGTAAGTCGTTGAAAAATAATTGTTGTAGATAGATTTGTTTCATACTTTTGATATATTCTTGGTTTACCTCCTGAAAATGATTCTGAAAGAATATCATCTGATGAAACTTGTTGTTGAGTGAACAATGGTGATGATGGTATTGATGACATAGCAGGAATAACGGGTAAGTCAATAAGAGTAGTTGATGGTTCGAGAAAGAGTGATGTGTTCATAGCAAATGGAGATGGCCAATAAGTTGGAAACATACTATTCGATATAGCAACACGAATACGATGACCAATAAAATAAGTCCATGTTGTAAAACGAAGTCGAATAGTTATTATATATGGATGATTTGGTTCGAGATTTGCAGGTGGCATTTGTCGTTGAGCTCCGTTTATTGCACCTGTAGTTACAAGCTATACTCGACCATCGATATCCATATCTTCTAATCGTACAACCCAGTGAGCCAATGGAGCAGTAGCACTCACCTGTTTTCATATAAAAAATAAACAGACTGAATTTTAATTAAACAATGATATTTCCAACTCGAAAAGAAAAGACATGATATCATCCTTTTCTTTTTTTTTCAAGTACATCTTACTGCACTGAAAAAAAGACAAGAATTAGAATGAATTCGAAATCTTCTTCAAGTTCTATAGAACACCAATTTTTTTTTTCTCTTGTTCTTTCTCTTCTTGTGAGTATCGATAATATAGTAAGAGGTAGTAGAGGATGATTCGATTAATACCTGAAGGGATACATTGACAAAGCCAACAATTTCAATTGTTTCTTGAATAGGATCAGTCTGATAGATGAGACAATTTTCGTCAGAAAGTCGCTGATCTCCCGTCAATCCACCCAACCAGAGACCACCTTCAAAACCAATCCATGATCG
>CAJNOP010003453.1:0-13056 GCA_905250075.1 Rotaria sp. Silwood1 | reverse complement strand
GGGTGTGGGTGTGGGTGTGGGTGTGGGGTGTGGGTGTGGGTGTGGATGTGGGTGTGGGTGTGGGTGTGGGTGTGGGTGTGGGTGTGGGGTGTGGGGTGTGGGGTGTGGGGTGTGGGGTGTGGGTGTGGGTGTGGGCGTTGACGTGTGAAGCGTGTGTGGAGTGTGGGTGCTGTTTTTGTTCGCACTAAATGCTATACTCACACGCACACGCACCCACATCCACATCCACCCAGGCCCACACCGCACGCCCACACCCACCCACACCCCACACCCACACCCATTCTCACTCCACACGCACACTCACACTCACATATACTCACATATACTCACATACACCCACGCTCTCATCCACACCTACACCCTTAGAAACAAAAAATGACAATATGTCATTCGACAAGTGTCTCCATACATCGAGAAAATAAGTATCACCACAGCAGCTTACTGATTCGGTTGATGTACGTGAAAGTAGCAAAGACTAATTACGTCGTCATCGATTGAATAAATCAGCTAAAGGCAAAAGTCGATGACAAGAGAAAGAAAAAAACGAAAACGTATCAAAAATCAATGGCGAACATTCTATAAGTCATGCCCTACTGATCCCTGAACATCGACTCGTTCAGCACTTAGTACGATTGGATATTGAACCTATCGAAGACAAGACTCACATGTCTGTCATTCGGTTAAAGCTTTTCCTGACGAGTTTGCCACAGATTGTTGAGAAGAGTCGAACTGCTCACTATCTAAGTAATTTACTTCAACATTTATTTATGATCGTGTTTTACGAAATGCACAATAATCGACGTTTTTATTGATTATTACAAACTTAAAATGCGTTCTTATTGGATTCTTTTTAGTTTCATTTGACATGAGAAGAACTGAATTTTATCATCTACTTAGGGTATACCAAAAGTTCTGATCACAGTTATTAAAATTTAATAAAGCAATAAATATTGAATATTTTACTAAGGCAATATATAGTATAACGTCTCGTCTTTAATAATATATAGAGCAACTCTCTCTTAGACTTAGTTCTAACATCCTTTCAGACTAAATCTATAGTATTTATAGCCAAGAAAAGATCATGCCAACATAAAACCACAATACAGAAACGAAGAGACATTCGCTATTTTATTTTATTAAATGCTCAAAATAATCACCATTATTTTCGATACAAAGTTTCATTCTTTCTAACAGTTTATCGAAAGTCTTTTTAAACTCGTTTATTGGAATATTCTTCACTATGGTGGAAACCTCTTGAGCTAATGATTCTTCGTTTGTGTGATCCGTCAACTTGTTCTTGATATAATCATTTAGCCAAAAGTCACACGGTGCGAGATCTGGTGAATATGGTGGATGTGGAATGATTTCGATTCCTTCCTCCATTAAATAATCAATAACATCTGGATGAGTATGAGGAGGACCATTATCATGAAGCATTTTATATGTAGTACGTGATGACTTTTCCTTTTTTCTTATTTCATTGATAACAGGTATAAGACAATTATCAATATAGTAGTCATGATCGATTGTCTTGCCCTTATCTACTTTGTGTATGAGAAGAGAACCAGTGGATTTGAAGAAGAAGCAAAATAGTGTTCTAGGTTCAAATCTATTCCGACGAACAATGGTTCTTGGTAGTTCATTTTCGCCAACCCAAGTAGCATTGCTTGACTTTCGACCAATCTGCCTGTGATAAATCCATGTCTCATCACCAGTAATAACATCACATAAATGCCATGTTCCATTTCTAAATTTCTCTAAATTTTGACGACAAATTCTAAGTCGTTTTTGTTTTTGTTCGTCAGTAAGTTGATGAGCAACCCAACATGATGTAACTTTTCTCATCTTTAGACGATCATGAATAATTCGTTCTATTGTACCACGTGATAGATCAGTCTCACCCATAATATCATCATAAGTTGAGTGTGGATCATCTTCGATAACTTGTCGAACGCGTTCAACATTTTCATCTGTAAGTACCGAAATCGGACGACCAGATCGAGGATCATCAGTGACATCGTCTCTTCCTTCACGAAAACGTTTCGCCCATCTTCTGACTGTTGGATATGATGGAGCATCAGGTCCCAATGCCTCTGTAAGTTCGTCAAAGATTGTTTTTGAATCTATTCCCAAAATAGCTCGAATTTTGATATAATATCGATTGAATTCATCAGTCATGTTTAATGTCTTCTTTTAAGATTGAAATCAAATTCTATTACGATTTTAAGTCGAGTACGGTACAAATGAACTAACAGCGAACGACCTCTCATTTATATATACTATCGAAATGTAATATTCTAGAACATGACGTCATAAAACGTGACGAGAGAGTGACCAATAGAAAGTTCCAGAATGTACCTGACCATTGAACAAGAATTAATAATATTTGCATTGTCTGTAAAATTATAGATTTAGTCTGAAAGGATGTTAGAACTAAGTCTAAGAGAGAGTTGCTCTATATATTATTAAAGACGAGACGTTATACTATATATCGCCTTAGTAAAATATTCAATATTTATTGCTTTATTAAATTTTAAAAACTGTGATCAGAACTTTTGGTATACCCTAAGTAAGTTAACCGCGATTACGCAACTGTTATTTTTTTCACGTCAGACTCATGCAAAACTCTTCTTTTCCTTATTGTTTCCGAAATTAAAAAGTATTGCTATAACTCAGCAATTTCACCGCCGAAGGCGGCTACGCTAGCGACGACTGCTCGGAAATAAACCTGTTGAGAAGGTAGGAAGCGGCAAAGCATGCCATATAAACAGGAAGATCAGAGTTATTTTCAAGGCGAGTATGCCCCTGCGGCTACTTCTTTATAAAGCGAAAAATTTTAATATTTCAGAATTTTGTAGCAAAAACTATCGTTTAAGCCGAAATTTCGAGTAAAAAATCAGCTGATTTCTTCAACTTGCCATAGAACTTCATGTTTTCCGCCGATATCTCAACGATAGTTGCCGATTATTATTATAGAAAGATCATTCCCTGACTGTCATTTCCACTCAGAACACCTCTGAAAGATGTTTCTGAAAATATCTCTGTGATATACTTTATAGATTCAAAAAATATTATCCATTTTGGTGGCTGATAATAAATAATTTTCAATTATTGGGGATGTACACCCCCCCACACCCCCCCCCCCCCCCCCCCACTTTCGCGGGTCCTGCCCATACCCACACGCCCTCCTATTTGAATTGCTATCAGAAAAAAGTAACTGATAAATCAGTACGCGATCCAGTGTTCTCTACCATCCTCTATTCCAGTATGCGGATGCGATCGTTAGTGTTAAATAAATTAATATGTAATTGCCACGGGAATGGACAGCGATTTAAGTCAATAGGAATAGAATTTTTTTGATTTGTTCTTTCGTTTTCAAGTTCGATTGTTCGACTGTCACAATTCAGTTTTAGGTGAAGAATATCATTTTCAACAATGTCAGCCTGATAGTTATTGTACCCTTCATTGTTTACACCATTCAAATAGACTTGTTTAGAATTCTTCGCCCATCCGTTAGCTGATGTTGAAGAGTAAGAAGTTTGTTTCATTGCAGTAGTTTGTGATATAATTCCCCAAAACATCCAATGGTTGTTCGTCATCTCTTCAATTTTCAACTTAATTTTATGAGTTCCTGTTGAGTATGTCTTGAAACCTCGAACTTCACCATGACCAGTTGTTCCGTCATGTTCTGCAACGAAACCATTTTCCAATATTTTAATGGTATCATTTGCTTTGTCAAATTTGTCTGGTGAATTAAGAGGGGTTGTCATAACTACAATTGGTTGCAACCATACTTCATCACTCGCTTTCTGCAACATCGCAGTTGACGGTGTTAATAGCTGATTCTTCAGTTGTTCCAGCATCTGTAGCCATTCACTTAAACCTTTCTCTGAGTAATTATCGGCCTCTTTTCTTGTTTTTAATTGAGAAGAAATTTCTTCCAGTTTTTTCGTAATCGATTCTTTATGACCTGTCAATAACCGATTAAGATCGCGTCGCGCTTTCTCAGCCATCTCTCTTATTTTTTCCATACTTACATGTTCCCAGTTGTTAATTTCCTTCATTAACGGATGTTGACTTGAGGTTATTTCTTGTTCGCTAAGTTGTTGTCGAAGAAGGTCATGATGGTTAACAACGTTCTCCATTTCTTTTGATAGTTCCAAATTGTGTTCAACTACATGTTTTCTACAGAATGTTCGTTGACATCCTCGGCAGTCATATACACCAGTTGCCTTATTGCATATGTCGCAAAGACGTTGGAGTACTGCTGTCATTTTATAGCAGAAGAGTTCGAATTTTCAATGTGTCGCTTACTGTGTATGCGAGCACGTGTCTATCACAATAATATAAATGCAAGAACAGAAGTTGTTGATTTAACAATTCTTTGTTTCTGCTGTAATGATGAAAGAAAGGGAAAAAACCTTTAAGACAAATAATGAATCATTGCAAAGTTAAGATGAGAAAAAAAAGAAAAATGAAAAAGCTCGAAAAAACGCATCTTTGAGTGTTTTATTTTGACATAAACAATTATGTAATATATGCTTCGTCTACGCTTAGAAACAGAGCACTACAGTTGATCATACGTCTCTAAATTGTAGATTTTCAAAAATTTCTTTTTCTCCAATCAAATATTTTAAAACTTCAGTGGACTTTCACCGTCACAGAATATTTCGAAACTTCGTCTGAATAAATGAACTATCTCGTTTTAATTTTCAACGCTCATACACAATTATTTTCCACAAAACTGACATTTTTTAGCTATTATTAAATTACCAATTTTGAAAACAAGTATGGGTGTGTGTGGGTGGGGTGTAGGCATGGGTGTGGGTGGCTGTATTAAGAAGAGAATATCAATGCTCATACCCACACCCATACTCACACACACACCAACCCCACCCCTTAATTCAACGACGCAGTTTATTTCAGACGTAAGCTTCTGTGCACACAACATATCTATCTGACGTTCTGTAACTTGCTGTGTCGGTGCGCAGACATAGTAGAGAGGCTTGTCCAAAACAGGAGAATATTGAAGGTAGTCGCCGAAGAGAATGACATTGACACCACCAAAAGGTATCTCAGAATTTACGTGCTTGGCTGTTTTCACTATTCGATTGAGACGAGCTAATAGGCTAAGTCGTACCATAATCATCTCATCGATTATCAGGTACTTCGCATGACGCCATTCATTTTCCAATTTCGTATCGCCAGGTCTAAATGTACGAGTATTTTTCTTTTTAGTGCTTTTGCGACTTTCACCTAAAAATGAATGGATAGTTAATTCGTCAATCTCAGCTGCTGCTATAGACGTTGGCGCCAGTTTACGCAACATCTTGCCCCTCTTGGTTACTTGGAAATACTTGGTAATTGCACGAATTAACTGAGATTTTCCAGTACCACCGCAACCAGGTATGCACATTAATAACTGATTATCGATAGTATCTAAATATCAAGACTATTCAAAATTTTCAATAACAAAATCAAGAAAATATACCGGTATGAGCATGATTTTTGCCATCTAAGTGACTAGTTATAATCATGAAAGCATATTTTTGCTGAGTATTTAGTGTAAATTGTTTGACGATATTCTGTTTTGTGGGAAATAAAACCAAATTGGTTGCAGTTACAGGTAGGACTCTCGTAGCTTTCGTTTTAACTGGGGTTGTTGGAATTTCAGCACCTACGACTTCAATCTGTGTTTCATCATCTCGTACTTCCAGAGTATCTTCACCTGAATTTAAATAGTTTCTTGTTTCGTCTCGTCGGGCTTCAATATCACGTTTCCACTCTTTAATCGTGGTCGTATGATGCTCGCGAGCTACGACAAATATGTGGACGTCGTGTATGATACCATAATTATTTTCGCCCGGACAACGTGTACGGTCAAAATCAAACTAAATGTTTTCGAAATATGACAGTAATTAACTCACCATTGAGTAGTGCAAATCTGTCTGTATTATCAATTGCTTCTAATGCATCATGAACATAGCTTTGTTCTTGAGTAACTGTCAATGCAGAGTAAGCGTTTGTGATGGTCTCATTTACGATGGAGAGCATTTGCAAAAGTTGTTCCGGATCATCTTCGTCTGCATTTTCATCACCTTCATAGTAGTTAGACATCAAAATAGGGTCAATGTTGTTTTTAATTTGGGCTTCTAAAAGAACTTGATGAAGGTGCTCATCTCGATCGTGTTTGCATTCGTGCAAAAGTTCTATATTTTCTATAATCTTAAGCAAGTTGGAAGAGATCAATAATCTTCGAGCTTCCAATGCTTCTGACCATGTCTCATTCAGTGCACAAAGATCCTGAACTGATCGCCATGGAACGAATAATGTTAACAATGCGCGACAATAACGTTCATGCGTTTTTTCTCGTTCGCGGCGAGGTATTTGAGGACCTATCAGGACTGGTACAACTGGAAAGGAACGTTTAATTGTGAGATGAGATAATGATTGAAGATGTGCGCTGTCAAATGTATGACGTTCATTCGTTTTTGTTCCTTCTGTAGGTAATTGTTGGCCTTGAGAATTGGTTACAATCTTTAGTAAACGACGACCCGATTTGTCGATAACCTTCGTATGAAAATAGCTGACGAAATCATATAAACACACTGCACTAAGATACTTTGATCGATGCTGATAATCAAGACGAGTAGTGACCAAGACATACTGATCGCCGTTGTTGGTTTTTGTGGGTTCTAATAAAAATTGTTCTTCGATTTCGTTTTTATCTTCTCCTTGTTCATCGTAGAAAGGCGTTGAAGTCTCTAGAAAACAATATGTTAAAAATCTATACAATTATTTTAAAAGGTTCTACCATCTATTCTCTCTTCAACAATTTCTTTTTCGTTAATTCGTGCTTTATTTAGTTCTGTTTGTAGACAGTTTTCGATTGAAATGAGAAAAAGATTTTTGAACGTATGTGTAGTGTAGTGGTCACCATAGTTCATTAGATATGACGCAACTTGAACACCTGAAACTTCTTGGTGTGAAGCAATCATATTGAAGCAGTGTGACACTAGTTTACGCGATTTTTCAACAATATTATCTGTGGTGTTAGATGTTCGTTCCTACTCAATAGATTTGATATTTTGTTGTGCCAGCACAAACATATCGTGGAAAACCAGAGTAGATTTTGTTGCATAATCAGTTATATAGTAAACTAATGCTTTAGGGTCGTTACCAATCCAAATAAACTTCATGTCCCTGTTCGATCGACACACACTTAAGAGCCATTCGTTGAAGTTATTGATCCACGAGTGCGATCGACGCATGGTTATCTGACCTGTTGTAAGGTCAATATTAGAAACATTCACTAGTGCGCGTGGCATGCCCATTCGACACCTTTTTGAACTATCGTCTTTGCCTTTAGAATATTTATAGCAAGTTGCAGAATGCTTGTGAATATTGCAGGTTTCGACCAATTGAACTACATCTTTGCGAAACGTTTGATCAAAGACTTCCAACGCAGGATTTGGTGTTGAGAGACATGCTGGTATAACTTCACTTGCTATTGGCTCAGTTTCTCCTAAAATGAAGCGAAACTCATCATTAAAGATTCTTAAAAGCTTCAGAGCTCACCATTTAATGTTCTTCTGTCACTGGTTGTACTTGTTCCGTCGTTGGTTTCATCTTAAAAAAGAATACTGATATTTAAAAGTGCAAAACTTAGAAGTCTCAAATATGTAGTAAGAGTAGGTGATTGGAATGAAATATATTTTGGATTAATGAAAATTTTGAAAATGTTCTGAAACCTCAATTCAAGGCAAGGTAGTGATACACTATCAGTGTGTAAAACAGTATCAAGTAGGCAAATATAAAAACTTCAAAACACAAATTCAAACAAAGTTAAATATATTACCTCGAAACAAACCTAAATCTTCTTTTATAATATCTTCTAAATATTTTAGTAAATTTTCACGAAAATCTTGATTTTGTATATTTTCTTTCAACTGTGCTGAAGTATATTCATGATTGAGCCAAATCAAGAAATGTAAATGGAGCGATCCTCTTCCTTGACTCTTTACAGTGCCGAAATACGCTTTTGTAGGACCGAGCACACCACCGACCACTAGGCTTTTCAGAACGTTTTTTATTAAACAGTTGAAGAACTTTGCAGTTTCAACAGTGTGCGTCGCGACAATTTGAGCACGCTCATAACTTGTACACAGGACTTCTGGCAGAACGTGATCAAGATCAAGATCGACACCTCCAAAGTAAGGTGCCACTGGACTATGGAT
Organism: Rotaria sp. Silwood1; assembly: GCA_905250075.1. NCBI lineage: Eukaryota > Metazoa > Rotifera > Eurotatoria > Philodinida > Philodinidae > Rotaria > Rotaria sp. Silwood1. The sequence goes on along the minus strand of CAJNOP010003453.1, from coordinate 4,819 downwards.
GTCAGCTGGATTGATTGTGAGGAAAAGACTAGGAAGACCAAGATAAAAACACAAAGAATGAATTTTCGTCCGAAAAGCTGATCGTGAATGAGCTGAGCCCATGACATGGCCACCAATAATTTTGATATGCTTCATCAAGGTATTTATTCCCTCGTCAGTAACTTTTGAATAAGGCGCTTTTGAGATATTAATAAGAGCTGCTGTTACATCTTCAGAGCTCAATGAGTTAAGAACTTGTGCAGATTGTTGAAACCACGGTCTTTTTGTCACTAATTGGGCATGAAAACATTCTATTCGACGTTGTAAAATATTGAAGACAACAAATATGAATGAGTAGTGTTCTTCAAAACGGCGATTTTTTTACGAAAGAACATATCTGAGGTGCTTACGAAAATTGATTTGGACTGGTCGAGAGCAATCTTCAAATGCACCACATCCATACGGAAAAAGATGTAGGAAAGATACCAAAAAAAAAGATTTGGATTAGAATACTCATTGATCGGTTTATTATCACAAGCAATTATGCACACGGTATCTTGTACAGCGTTTTCCTCGATGTCTTTTTTCAACGTTTTATCATCCATTTGCACATTCATTCATTCATTTTGAAAGATGTTCAGCAACGTCATGAGATGAAATTTTCATACCGTTAACATCTAAGATAGCACTACAACACAAAAGATAAAAATATCAATGCCTTGTTACTATACCTTACACTTATCGGTATAAGTATTGTGGTGTTAGGCTCAGATGTAGTGATCTGAGGGTTAAAAATATAAGTTGCCCTTCCGTTTTCAACTGCTTCTACCTCAGTGAAAATTCCCATTGTTACCCAGGAGTACTCTGGGACATCGTCCTCAAGTAACTTATTGATTGTTGATTGATTCATTATAACCTATCGATGGAGTAGATTGTTTGGACTAAGTTATCGAACTCCATCAGAAACCTTTGTCTTTAGAACTGTCAAAATATCTTTTAGTTGACTTCTTTAAGGAATCTGACAACCAACAAAAATAATTGTTAGAGAATTACATAGATCATCTAATTCTAATGGCAAGGTAGCAACTGTGTTAATCACATTTTGAGAAAATCTTATGCAGTTGCCTCTTAAAGGTGATTGAGGTGTACTTGTTGAATGAGCAGACGAATATAATTTCACAATGTAACTGTTGTGGTGATAGAGACCAATAAGTCTTTACTCAGGAATGGTTAGTCCTTGTAATTGCTATGGTACATCTCTCATTAATACTTTATTGGCAGCTGAAAACTTGCGTACTTTGCTTTCACCAAAGATTATCAACACTTCGTAAAAATATCAGTGTACCGAAGATTATCCTTTTTTATCAATAGTTATATGCCAGCTTGCTCCATAGAGAAATATAATGTTTACGCAAGCAAACAATTGATCATCCATTGATGATTTTATATTCCTATCTATAATAAAAAATTTGCATTAATCTTGTTAGATTAAGTATTAAGTGGATCTAGGTGTGCCTAAAGAACTGATCCACTCATACTCCCACACCCACACCTACAGTTTGTCACAAAGCACCCTACATCCACACTCCATATTCACAATCACTCTACACCTCACAACCAAATTCACACCCACGCCTAGCCACAGCTAAACCCACACCTACCACATCTCATACAGTCACACTTACATTCACCACACGTCATACACTTGCATTCATACCCAGATTAAAAAGCAGGTAACTCTTGAAGCTAATCATCGCATCTCCAAAGAATCTGCTGTTTTTACTTTTTTTCTCAGCGTGTTTTAAGCTTTGCCGATTAAACACACCTTTCCTCTAACTGCGCCAATATCTGTCAAAAAAAGCCCAACTATAAAGATAAAAATATTTTATTGCCATGTCTCTTTCGTCAACAATAATCTTATCGTTGCTCTCTTCAAGCCTATCTCTTCAATGATGAAGTAATCTATACAAGGAGGCGACTTCGGCTGCATTTTCAGCGATTTTTGACTTTTATAATATTTCAATTCAACTGCTATACGTAAGTAAGTCTAAAGTCCAATATCACGTTGGGGATCCATCAGAAGAGAGGAAATCAAGAAGCTGCATATCAGGAACATGCGAATATGGGTAGGGATAGGAGTGACGGCTTCAGTGATGATCACAATGAAGAGAACACTCGCAATCGCGACCTGGCATCGATCCCACAGTCACACTCAGACATGTAAAGGCACAACCACGCGTGTGGGTGTAGATGTGGTTGCTAGTCTTGACTCAACTTACATAAGCACCCGGACCCTCATAGCCACAGCTACACCGACACCACACCCACGATCACGTCCATCCTCGCACTCACACTCGATAGGAACGAGACTTGATATCTCTTTTTCAACCATCTATTCGAATCTGCAAAGCTGTCAAAAAACTCCTCATAGCTTTTGAATTGATAGATGAATATCAGTGATTCTTTTATAAAAGCCAAACATTATCTAGACATGGCTTTTAAATATTTAAAAGAACGAACAACTGAGTTCAAATTAAAATACAGTTTCTCTTTAAGTTTCAATTTCGCTTGTCATGATATACTGATAACGAAAATTTTTGTTTTTATTATTATATTTCTGAGTAGCAGTACTTGAATCCATGCTAGTAGTTTACCAGAAATACGAAACTAATATGCTGCGTATTCAGATATCCATATCTATTGCAATATTTTCACAACCGGTATACCTTCATTTGTCTATAGTAAGAGATGTATCTCCGAGAATTTTAGACAGACAAATAAGTATCGATGAAAGTTTTCGAGCATCTTGAGAATTCATTTGCATAATCTTCAGTAAATCATAACTAGTATAGTGTGGTTTAGTGGTTATATCGCATATTAGTACTCACACTGAATTTGCTTTAGCTCTATAATAGCAGAGCCGTTTTGAACCGAATTCAGATCGTATATAGTCACGGTATGAAATTACGAAAGCGGAAATTTTCGACTCATAAAATCTTTACCTTCGTAGGTTATCCAGTTCGTAGTGAAATAGAATTGCTCGTATCATTTTACTTTGCTGTGCGCAGTCGAATAGCAACACGATTTTGTAAGCATCAAATATGATTCATACGATTATAAATGCAGTGAACAAACAGAATGAAGAAAAAGACGATCTTCGTAGGACTCTAGCCCAAACCTCCTGCTATCCGCGCGAATGTCCTAATCCACTTAAACTAGAAAGCAAATCTTAATCTTGATATAGCGTCACATGTATCATTATTGACGCTAACAGATTTTTGTTGTTGATCTAGATTTATTGGGTGCAATGTGAGTGTGAGTAAGAGTTACGGCAAAAGCTATGCAGATGTTGCCCCTCTAAAGAAAGAACATGAGACACATAAAAAATAAAAAGGGAATAATATATTTGTTCACCTTAAATGGCTCAAGAGAGAAAAACTAAACTACTATAGTAAATAATTAGGCGTCTGAGTCAGTTTTGTAGAAGTCATATATATTTCGAAGAACATGATGAGTGCAAGTTTAAAGAGCAAGCTTTGATGGCGCCCCATTCCTGCTGCACCTCTCTCCATTACAGATCGTAATAACGGAGAACAGCAGATATCACATTTTCTAGGTTTTTCTTGCAACATGGATGACATTATAATTTTGAAAAATAATAAATATTACTATTTGTGAATTGATTAATTGAAATGATAGTGCTTGAGGCCTGCTGTAAATATCATGAACATGTAAAACAAACATATTTGTCAATTAACTCAATGATTATAATAATAAGAATATGAAATTAACAAAAAAAATAAGAATAATAAAAAATAATGAGAGAATAGCAACAATGGAAACAAAAAGATAGAGAACCTATAGAAGCATTTAAAGATTCTTTTTGAAATGCAAAAATTAGAGAAGTCGTTACTCTGAATATCAATCATCCTGCAAAGCAGCTATAATATACGAGAGACCGATCACTTTATGGATTACATATTATTTTAATTAGGCTAGAGATTATATATGAGTTCTATATTTTTACCATAAAGGGAGCTACGCTAACAGACTTTTTCATGAAACAGAAGTAACAAAAATGGCTTTTTTGGAGCCAGAGATCTCAATACTCATCTTGTTGCAAGCACATTTTCTTTTCAGGCGCTAACACAGGCCTTTTTGTCATTTTCGACTCCTTCGTTTCAAATTTCAGACATTCTCAAACTCGTGGAAGCGATACTAACACATTGATCGGACTACAGATAATTCTATAAGAATATTCAGCTGGACAAGGCGAGTACGCTGAATGTTGATGATATCAGATATCATGGGGATATAAAGCATATTTTGGACATGCTCAGAATATGCATTTTCCGCAGGCATTACCGAATAGGAGAATCTACATTTCAATATCTTTTAGAATAATGGGTTGTTTCATTCTGCTCCTTAGCGTGCTGTCAACGAATCGTTTCTCGCATCTAGTACTTCTAATATCCTATCTTCAATGCAACTCATTCTTTCAGTAGAGGGTTAGCAGCGTTTGCGCTGCGTTACTTGTTAAATAACCAATAAATGAACTGTTTGTATAAGTGCACTCATGTAAAACGAATGACTAATGGTTCATACTGCAACCATTCTGCAGATTTCGGTCACAAAAGACAAGCTTAAAACCTAGATTTTTTTGAGAATGCTGCACTAATATTTCCTTAATGAGAACTTTCAATAAAACTCTGATTTTCCAGTTACAGAATGAAATTGCAAAAATCAGAAATAGTGCACAATGACGCTTTAATTTAGAAATTGCTATATCTTCCATAAAAAGTGCGAAGTCTGTCAAAAAAATAAGATTTTGACAGCGATA